>JAESVK010058568.1:3375-17219 GCA_017140935.1 Hamamelis virginiana | reverse complement strand
CGCCCGCGTACACACCCATCACGTGACAAGAGATTTTTAGCAGAACATCATCACAGGCGGCTCTACTGTTAGATGCTTACTTTAGCTTAAAGTAAGGTGATCCTCATAAGAGAATTTCTGTATATATATATATATTGATGATGACAAAAGTCAGATAGGATGAAATAGAAAGAGTTAACCTGGGATTTCCTTTGTGGAAAACTCAGGTGACTTACACCGGTGTGGCGTTTTGCCTGAAAAAGCTCCGATGATAAAATTAGTGTCAAATTAAGGGAAATGTAATCAGAATATCACTCTTTTTTTTGTGTTTCTTGTTACTTACCTCTTTTCAAGTAAGGTCTGTCCTTTATTTAGGCTGATTTCTTCGTGACTGGCCATCATTATTATAGCATATAAAAGGAATATCTTCTGAATTTAGATATTTAATGTGGACAAATCCTAAAAACATGTCAGATCAATTAAATGTTCGAAATATCTATCCAGCTAATACCAAACCGTCATAAGTAGGGCGGTTTTGAGTCAAATCAAGATATTTCTGATAATCTAACTCAGATCGGGTAACTAAGCCAATATTTTGACAGGCCAACGATACTAGATCGGGAACCAATGATTCAGATCGGTTTTCACCCTCTTTAGTTGCCTCCTACTTTCGTGAAGTCTGTTCATAGACAACAAACTTTACGGAAGTAAGTTCAAATCGATGTTTCTAGGGCAAATAGGTCGTTTGTAGTAAGTAGGATCAATCTTGGAAGCATAAGATACAGATCGGTTTTTACCTATAAAAAACATGTCGGGTCATTCGGCTAGGATTTTGGTAAGATATCGTTCGTAAGTTGTAACGGTTGTCAAATCGCAGTAAATGCTTTTTAGGGGCTCGAGGCACTGCAGTCGTCTTTTTGGGAATCGAGATCGTCATGGCGGTGTGGTAGGCGTAATGATGAGTCTGTCTGTTGCTCGAATTTAGAGCGTAGGGTTTTGACACGTGTCATTTTTTGGTCAAATGCTTGTTTAACAAGCCATGTATAAAATGAAACAGTGATTTTTTTCCCCCCATTTCTTCATCTATATTCAACAAAGCCTCCGCTGGACTGTTCAAGAGCTCGCCGGAGAAAAATCTTTGATTCTCAGACCCTTTTTATCTCAGTTCATCACTTTAGAGCGCTTTTCACCTTTTAAAAAAGGTATTTTTTCTTTGCACCTTTCTTTTAACCGTTCATTTTGATGTTTCCCATGCTCTGTCTTGATATTTGTTTAGGTTTGTAGTTTTGCTTTTGCGTTTTCCGGTGAACGTTGAGTTTTCCGGCAATCATTGCTTGAATTTTCCGACGATTTTTCCTTTCATCCAAACAATCTAGATATGTCTAGTAATCAAGTTCCCCTAGGTCAACGTGGATCAGATAATCGGGGTGGATCTGGTACTAGTACGTCCGGATCTATCTTTGATACTTTAGAAATCGATACGATTCAATCCCTTCCTCCTAATCCGATCAACCGATCTGATGATGAGCTTCCTAGCCCCCCATTTCCATTTGTCCATATCAACCTTTTAGAAGAAGAGAGAGAAACTGAGATCAGGAGGTCGTATCGTATTCCCAATTCCATTAGCATTAGAATTCCTGGGCCAGAAATACGTGTTACCGATGCTCTCCCCAGGGAAATCTGTTTTTATGAAGAAACCTTCAAAATTGGACTTAGGTTTTCTTTGCAACATTTTATTAGAGAAGTACTCCATCGGCTAGGGATAAGTCCAGTAATGTTAACACCGAATTCATAGAGGGTGCTCCTCGGGTTCATGGTGTTATGGAGATCGCTCGGATGGACACTGAACTTCAATGACTTGAAGTTTATGTGTTTCGTCAAAGAGAACTCCCGGGCTTCTCCTGGTTGGTGGTATTTAGGAAACCGTACAAACAGACCGGGCATCGGGGATCTTCCATCTTCGATCAAAGGGTGGAAGAACAAGTATTTCTTCGTCAATGGCCCTGGATGGGAGTTTGGGGAGGATGAGGAACGCACGTTTCCCGTTCCAAGAGATTGGAGACCCCGACCAGGTTTTGTTCATAATTTTTTCTTTATAATGTGATAGTATATGCTCCTTGTCGATCCCGAACTAATAATTTTTTTTTTTGTAGCGGATAAAATTCTCCGATGTGGAACATTAACTGATCGTATTATAGGTCGGATTGATCGGTTGTGGAGGGAAGAGCGTGGTTTTAACCTCTTTCGCGACGATCGATACTGGATCCCCCACTATTTGGCTCATCAATCTCCGGTCCTTCTTGTCGATCTGGTTGAAAGGTTGTTTCGTGATAAAACAATTGATGGCCATCCGATCAGGCCTTTCCTAGACCGATCAAGAAATTTCGCCATAACAGCAAAAGATAGAGCTGACGAGCAACGGATTCTGGGAGAGATCAGAGCTCGGGCCGAAAGACAGAAAGTTAGTAGAAAAAGAACTTATCAATCCCGAAGAGGTAACTTTATGCACTCGGTCATAGATGTTTCCTTTATTTCCTGTTTTTTTATTGTATTTTGCTAACAAGACATCCATTTTTTCAGCCATGAATATCGATATTGATGACGTTCTTGGAGGAGTCATACCCGATGATGATTCACCCATGATTCCTCCTCCGACCGTGCAAACAGCCAAGGTGCCGGCCCAGGATTCTTCTAAAAAGAAGAAAAGACCCAGTGCTGAAAAAGAGATCCCATCTGGAGTCCCGATCAGTCGAAAGGTTGGCTCCGGATCGGTGTCTGGATCAGGTGTCGGCTTTCGTCCTGCTCGAACTTCAGCGGAGGACTGGTTGAGTGCTGGATCAGGAGCATCGCTCACTCTCTCCGGTCTCACAGTGGCTAGTTCTTTTGTGAACAGCCCAAATGCAAGCTTGAAGACCCTTGAGGGTCTCTTTGGATAGGCCGATAAAGAAATCATTTCTCATATTCCCCAGTCCGAACTTCCCGAGCTTTTAGCTCATGCTGCGATTAAGGTACTTTTCAATAATCAGTAATGAATTTTCAGCTTTTTGTGGATATATATTTCTGATATTCCTGATTTGTTTGTAGAGTGCACTCATTGGACTCCATTCTCTTTGCGAAGCCCGCGATGCTCGGAGATCCAAAGCCTCGATTGATTTGATCAATCAAAAACTAAAGGAGTCAGTAGAGGAGAAGTCTGGCGAGGTTTGGTTGATCAAGGCTGTGCTAGAAGAAGTGAGATCTAAATTTCGAGAGCGCGAGGATGAGCTTACCCGAAAAATTGATCTACTGAAGACTGAACTGGAGAAAGCTCAAGCAGCTGAGAAGGAGAGTGCTGAGAAGGCTGTTTCTGAATACCGTTCATCCGATGAGTTAAGAGCATTGATCACAAAGGAGGCTGGGCCATTTTTGGTGAAAGGTTTCAACAGAGCACGGGATTTGATGAAGAAATTTCTTCCCGATGCTGATTTTTCAAAAATCACTTTGGCTGAAATGAGGGCTCAACTTCAAGCTGATCGTGCTCAAGCAACTCAGGAGTGTGAAGCTGCTGAAGAAAATATCGGTAATCAGGAAGTTGCTGATCAGAACACTCCGATCTATGCTGCTTCAGCTTCAGTTGATCCGTCAGCCTTTCAAGATCAAACTAATACTCCGACCTCCCGTGGCAAGGCAATTGATCTAGATTAAGCCTTTTCCGAGTGATGAATTTTATGTTTCCTTTTATTAATGGAATCATGTAATACTGACTCTATTTTGCAATGAATTGAAAAAAGTTTATGTTTGGTTTCTTTGCGTTGTTTGGTCTCTATGTTGTATGCATTGTATGTTTTGTTTTGTATATGTTTTGTTTTGTATATATCATTATCCATCTCCCCCAGTTCGGGGTGAAGTAGAGAGTGTCGAGGTGCTTCATACCGAATTTGTGTATAAGGTATAGAAAAAACACCGAACTGAAGTAACCGGGGTAACGTTTAAACGTTTATGCCCCTTAATCAATCCCATGATTTGTTTGAAGAGCAAAATATAGTTGCTGGCCCAAGATCGGTTGGGACTTGAGATGTTGAATGCAAAAGAAAGAATAAATGAAAAAGTTCACAAATGAGCATATCATTTAAAATATTATGCGCAAGATAAAGAGATCGGGAAGTTAATAACAAAAATAAATATAACGAACAGGTCATATATAAAAGAAAGCATTCAAAAGAGAAAAGAAGAAAAGGAAAAAGTTATATACCCAAAAAAAAAAAAAAAACAAATCGGGATGCTGTATATGGTAACACACGTATTCCATTAGGGATAATATTTTTTAAGATGAGTAGCATTCCAAGGTCGAGGGAGCATTTTTCCGTCCAGATCTGCAATCCAGTATGTGCCGATCCGATTGTAATGTTGAACTTGATAGGGTCCTTCCCAGTTGGGATCAAGTTTATTAGGGTGAAGAACCTTTTTGAGAACGAGATCGCCAGGTTGGAAATACTGTATTTTGACATTTTTGTTGTAGGCCCGAGCCGTATATTGTTTATAAGAAGCTATACGGAGTCGGGTTGTTTCTCTTTTTGCTTCCAACATATCGAGGTTAAAGCAGAGCTCTTGATTGAATGTCTCGATTCGATAACTTGGTAAACCGATCTCGACCGATATGACAGCTTCGGTTCCAAAAGTTAAAGAAAAAGGAGTTTCGCTTGTAGAAATCCGACTGGTGGTGTGATACGCCCATAAAACTGAAGAGAGATCTTTTACCCATAGTCCTTTAGCTTTTTCCAATCTTTTTTCTAAGGAATGAATGATTGTTCGATTTGTCACTTCGACCTGTCCGTTAGCTTGCGGATGACCTGGAGAGGAGAAATTGTTTTGAATACCGAGATCCCGACATAATGTGCGTAATCCGGAATTATTGAATTGCGTCCCATTTTCGGCAATTAAGATCCGCGGGATACCAAATCGACAAATGATATTTTCCCATATGAAGCTCCTGACACTGCTTTCGGTGATCCTGGCAACTGGTCGGGCTTCCACCCATTTGGTGAAGTAGTCAATAGCTATGATCAAAAATTTCTTTTGACCCTTCGATGTAGGAAGATGTCCCACTATATCGATGCCCCACTGTGCAAACGGCCAATGACTAGAGATCGGGACAAGCGCACTGGGTGGTTGATGAGGGATAGGAGCAAAACGTTGACATTTATCACATCTACGGACTAGATTGGTAGCATCTTTCTCTATTTGAGGCCAATAGTACCCATGCCGAGCTACCTTTTTCACAAGGGATCCGCCCCCTGCATGATTTTCGCAAATACCCTCATGGATCTCACTGAGCACGTATTTGGCCTCATCGGGTAGAACACACCGTAAACACGGCCCATAATAAGATCGACGATAAAGGTTGTTATTGATAATGCAGTATCGAGCTTATTTGCATTTCAGACGTCTAGCTGCTGCTTTATCGGTGGGAAGAACACCAACTGCGATATAATTTTTGATCGGATAGAACCATGTTGACTCAGTTTGAATATTGAAGATCGGTGTTTCTATGTGGCTGATAAGAGGCCTTTCAACTAATTTGATCATAATTGACCTTGGGAGGTCAGTATGTACTGCAGAAGCTAAATTTGCCAATGCATCGGCATGACAATTTTCTTCTCTTGGGATTTGGTTGATTGAAACAGAGGTAAAGCATGAAAAAGCCTCGAGAGCTTTGGCTAAATATTTTTGCATTGACAATTCTTTTGCCGAATATGTTCCGTTGATCTGATTGACGATCAATTGAGAGTCGCTGAAAACTTGTAGATCTTGAACAAAGAGATCGGTTGCCACCTGCAGTCCTGCGAGTAAGGCCTCATATTCCACTTCATTATTTGTTGTTTTAAAATTAAGCCGTAAAGCCAGTTCAACTATTTCTCCATCGGGAGAAATCAACACGATTCCCGCCCCGGACCCTATGTGATTAGAAGAACCATCAACAAATAGATGCCAAGTTTGCAGTTCATCTTGTTTTTGTGATCCTTGCATTCCGATGTAGTTGATTTGGTCGGGGCGCAACTTTGTTCAGGTTGAAGGTCTGGTGTGAACTCGGCTACAAAGTCAGCCAATACCTGGCCTTTAACTGCGAAGCGAGGTCGATATTCAATATCGAATTCTTCCAACTCCACCACCCATCGGATCATTCTTCCAGAAGTATCAGGTCGGTGAAGTATATGCCTTAGAGGTTGATCGGTCAGTATAATGATTGATGAGCCTGAAAATATTGTCGTAACTTGCGTGCCGAGGTAACAACAGAAAACGCCAATTTTTCAAGTAAAGGATATCGACTTTTAGCACCTATCAAAGCTTTACTGATGTAATAGATTGGTCGCTGTACTCCTTTATCTTCTCGAATGAGCACCGAACTGATGGCTGATGGTGAAACACCGAGATAAAGAAACAGGGTTTCGCCGTGTAATGGTTTTGAGAGGAGAGGTGGAGACCCCAAATATTGTTTTAATTGTTGAAATGCTTCCTTAGTTTCGGGAGTCCATTGATATATCTTTTTTCCTTTGAGAACTTTGAAAAAATGAAACCCTTTATCGGAGGATTTGGAAATGAACCTGTTTAAAGCTGCCATTCGTCCTGTCAACTGCTGTATTCCTTTTATTGTGGTCGGGGATTTCATGTCGAGTAGAGCCTGAATCTGATTTGGATTTGCTTCTATTCCTCTTTTAGTTACCAAAAAACCCAAGAATTTTCCCAATGAAACTCCGAATGAACATTTGGTCGGGTTTAGTCTCATCCCGAATTGTCGCATGATCTTGAAAGCATCGTTTAGATGTTGAATATGATCGGGTGCTCTCAGACTTTTGATGAACATATCATCAATGTAGACTTCCATTGTTGATCCTAATAGGCGTTCAAACATCCTAGTGACAGTCCGTTGATAAGTCGATCCTGCATTCATTAATCCGAATGGCATTCGGAGATAGCAAAACATACCGATTGTAGTTATGAATGCGGTTTTTTCTTGATCAGTCGGATGCATCATGATCTGATTGTAGCCTGAATACGCATCCGTGAAGCTCAGGAGTTCATGCCCAGCAGTTGCATCGACCAGCTGATCTATTCGGGGCAGTGAAAAACTGTCTTTGGGACAAGCTTTATTTAGGTCGGAGAAATCAACGCATACCCTCCATTTGCAGGTTTTCTTTTTGACCACTACGCAATTAGATAACCAATCCAGATAAAAGACTTCTCGGATGAAACCAGCTTTGAGAAGTTTATGAACTTCTTCTTGGATTGCTCGGGATTTTTCTTGTGAAGCCACACGCTTCTTTTGTCTGATCGGTTTGAAAGACGGATCTACATGTAACTCATGCATCGCAATGGTCGAATCAATCCCCGGCATGTCTTCATGCCCCCATGCAAAGATGTCATAATTTGCTTTTAAGAAGGTTGTAAGGTCGGCCTTAATTGAATCGGGAAAATCTGATCCGATGCTTACAGTTTTTGTAGGATCGGTAGGATGTATCTGAACGTCGGTTAATCCTTCTAGAGGAGTGGATCTTGGATTTTGCTCGTCTCGAAGATCATCAATCCCGATGTCCTGTAATTGCTATAGACAAAGATCGGGATACAATTTTTCCAGCTCATTACTTTGAATCAAGGATTCTGGGGGAATGGCAAGATTTACTGGCGGAACTTGTGTGGCCATTTCTCTGGGTGATTCTTTGTTACAAGAAAGGGATATGTTAAAGCAGGATCGGGCAACTGCTTGATCTCCTTTAGCTTCTCCTATCCCATGGGATGTCGGAAATTTCATACAAAGATGGAGTGTCGACGTAGCTGCTCCGAAGTCGTTTAGACTGGGTCGCCCAATGATGGCATTATAGGCAGATGGACAGTCGATGATCATGAAAATGGTGTCTCGAGTAGCTTGAGTTGGGGAATCTCCAATCGTTATTGGCAAGTTAGCCCATCTAAGTGGTTGTAAGGATGACCCATTGAACCCAATAAGTGGGGTATTGATCGGGGAGAGATCTTCAATGTTTCGGCCCATTCTCTCATAGGCGGTTACAAATAAAATATCAGCCGAACTGCCAGTGTCTACCAAGATTTTACTTACCGAATAATTCGCAATTATTGCTTTAATCACCAATGGATCATCGTGAGGTAAGTGAACTCCTTTCAGATCGTCTTGAGAGAAAGACAACAGGCCATACCGTTTTGAGATGGGTCGATCGATACTCATGACCAGATCTGAAGGAGAAGTTTGAGCCGATCTTGCGTATGCTTTTCTAGATGACATACTTTCTCCGGCATACGTGAAACCCCCATGAATGGTATCAATTATTCCGGCTAACCTTTGCTGATGATTTTGTTGTTTTGCGTCGGGATTAAGACGCGCTTGAGAATGATTTTCATCTTTTGATGGATCAATAAATTATTTCAAATATCCTCGCTTTATGAGACGTTTGACCTCATTTTTCAAATCAAAACAATCCTCGGTGAGATGTCCATAATCGCGATGAAACGCGCAGTATTTATTTTTATCCCTCCTCTTCGGATCCGATCTCATCCGCGGTGGCCATTTGACGAAAGGTTGGGCTTCGACCTCGTTTAGAATCGCATGGACAGGCTGAAGTAACAGCGTAAAAGACGTGAATCGCCTTGTCGGAGATCGGTTTCTTTCCGTTGCATCAGTTTTTTGTTTTTTGTATGGCTACTTCTTCTCATCAGGTTCACGCTCCTTCCGCTTCTGAATGGGCTCTTGCTTCTTTTTATCTGCGTCAAACAAGTCATCCACTCCGATGTATTTTCTTGCCCTTTCTAGCAGCTCGGTAAGGGTTTTTGGTTCCCTTTTAACAAATGAGACTCTAAGGCTTCTGGTCCTGAGCCCTTTCATCATTGCTGCCATGGCTACACCCTCATTAAGCACATCGATCTCAAGCAAGGCCGAACTAAAACGCTGTAAATAGGATTTTAAACTCTCATCTTTCTCCTGATCAAGACTTAAGAGATATGTTGCAGGCTTCTTAGGTCGGTGGCTGCTTACAAAATGTGCTATAAGCATCGAGCTGAGTTGCTGAAATGAACTAACGAAATGTGGTTGTAATCTTTGGAACCAGATACGCGACACATAATGGGATCAGATACGCCTTTCAGATACATATGGTCTTTAAAGGTGAGCACATGCTCTTGGGCATCATTGGTTCCAACGTAGGAATCAATAGTTGGTAATTTGAACTTATCAGGTAATGCTTCTTGCAGAATTGTGACCACAAAAGGGAAGAATTGTCAATTGCCGTTGCTTCGGGTCTATTGTTTCGCGTTGGCTCATTCCTTTTCTGATTTGATGTGCATCGAGTCGGTTCTGGTCTGGTCTTTCTTAACGCGGATGCCCCTGATTCGTGAGAGCGTTCTGCAGTAAGACCATGCTCTGGACGCCGCTTTTCGGGATTCACGGCCCGTCTTTTGGAGCCAACTTCCGAACTGCTCCCCTCTTCCTCGTTGAAACAATGAGGTCGAATTGGAGAAGGTCGGCTTTCTTCCACGACACGTCGTAATGGGATCGTGGCATTCACCGGCCGCTCACCGATTCGATCAGGATGGACTGGAGTCTGAACTGGGCGCAGTGGGGATGGGTTATGCGCTTCATGGGAAATGAGCAAATCTTGTTGGCGCGTTAGAGTCTGGATCAGCAAAATTATGCTCTCCATTTGCTTCTGCATGTGATTAAGTTGATGTCGATATGGATCATTAGAAGTTGATCCAATTACTTGACAGGTTTGAGGATCAACCGGGGACTCGTCTGGAGGAGTTGGTCGCTCATTTTGCAAGGATGGTCGTTCTGTTACAGGGGGAGACTCGTCGTGAGAGGCTCGTCTTGTCGGTTCGGAGGTGCTTTCCGGTTGTGGCCCTGGTACCGACTGGTTAGCTGGATTGATCGGGCTGAGAGTATCGTCGGCCTGTACTTCGGATCGTATGATGACCATATCGTAAAAAAGGGAATTTTGCTAAAGAGAGGCACCGAAAAGATTGATATTTCGGGCCCCACGGTGGGCGCCAAACTGATGATGACAAAAGTCGGATAGGATGAAATAGAAAGAGTTAACCTGGGATTTCCTTTGTGGAAAACTCAGGTGACTTACACCGGTGTGGCGTTTTGCCTGAAAAAGCTCCGATGATAAAATTAGTGTCAAATTAAGGGAAATGTAATCAGAATATCACTCTTTTCTTTGTGGTTCTTGTTACTTACCTCTTTTCAAGTAAGGTCTGTCCTTTATATAGGCTGATTTCTTCGTGACTGACCATCATTATTATATCATATAAAAGGAATATCTTCTGAATTTAGATATTTAATGTGGACAAATCCTAAAAACATGTCAGATCAATTAAATGTTCGAAATATCTATCCAGCTAATACCGAACCGTCATAAGTAGGGCGATTTTGAGTCAAATCAAGATATTTCTGATAATCTAACTCAGATCGGGTAACTAAACCAATATTTTGACAGGCCACCGATACTAGATCGGGAACCAATGATTCAGATCGGTTTTCACCCTCTTCATATATAATCATCTGTCCCAATCTAATCAGCATATGCTTACATAAGTTATATAAGCAAGAAGTTCATAAATAATTGTGTAATGCATATTTTGAAATACTGACCGTTGAATATAATAGCCAGCCACAATGAGAGCGTTGCATGTTGGAACAGGAGACCACACCACCAACTTGCAGATTGAATATCAGCCCATCTCCATTCGCATGACAATGTCTACAACCGAAAGCAGAACAAAGCTACTATCCTTTATTCTCCTCCAATATCGTAATCAGAACCTTATTCTTTTTCCCCTTTATGCCTTCTACCATGTCCTATGCTGATTGTTTTAATCACAAATAGCCAATAGAATTCGTCTCATTCGCTTCCCTCTGTTCCTCAGCTCTCTCTCAAAATCTGAACTTGTTTCTCCTCTTTCACAATCTTCTCGTCAGTGAACCAAAGGTTCTTTAATTTTCTTCGCTATAAATTTTAAATTTTTGAGAGTTATTTGTTTCTTTTTCGGTGACAATTTGAAGGTTTATAGATAGTGTTTTGGTTGAATAAGTTGCAGCAATGGGTTTGGCAATATCTCGATTATTAAAGATGCTGTTTGCCAAGAGAGAAATGAGGATTCTGATGGTGGGTCTTGATGCTGCTGGAAAAACAACCATTCTCTATAAGCTCAAACTTGGAGAGATTGTCACCACCATACCTACAATTGGTATCTTCTCTAATCACTCAGCTTCAATCTAGATTTCTCCATTAGTTTTATTTTAATTTTAATTTTAATTTTTTTTTACTATTTAAGACAAGCAATTAGATCAATATATTTTTGCTGTTTAACCTCTGATCATGTGTGTACAAGATATTTGTAGCAGTCATTAAGGGTCTGTTTGAATATCCCATGAAAATTGAGTTGTTCCATGGTGTCTTACTATAATTTTGTGAACAAATCCATCATTTTAAATTAGGCATGCAACTAATACAAATAGAGAAGGCTGCAATCATCAATAATAATTAAAATTTATGGCTCCAACATTTTATAATGGGCTCCCATCCAAAGTGATAGATATACTGCATAAAACAGAAATGGATCCATTCAATTTCCATGGAAAACCAAACAGGCCTTATGAAAAATGTTAATGATCAGTTAATTATGTTTGCCCTATGCTTATGAAACTAGTCTAAACCTTGAATTTACTCGGTTCTCATTAGCTTTCGAAATTTACACTTGCTCTATATATATATATATATATTGATCAATCAATCACCTTTGTGCCCAAATCTCTTTTTCCCCTCCATCAGCCATCCTTAATTCTTGGCACTAAAGACTGCAAACTTTCCATGGCTAATTGCAGTTTGGTTGTTTATGTATATATGTGAAGGCTGAATAATAGATTGGTTTTTCATGGGGCAGGTTTTAATGTGGAAACTGTCGAATACAAAAATGTCAGCTTCACTGTATGGGATGTTGGAGGGCAAGATAAGGTACTATTGAAGCTTGATTCTTTGGACTATATTTGTTTTTCTTTAATTTCCTAATAATCAAGATCGATGAAAGCCTGCACACAGGAGTGCAATGTGATCGTATTAATCCCATTGTTTTAATATATTTAGTTTATAAAATTTAATACAATTGATAGCATATATGTGCAAGAATGCAAGCATATATCTTGTTTCCCATAACCAAAGCTAATGAGAGAGAGAGAGAGAGAGAGAGAGAGAGAGAGAGAGAGAGAGCTTAATCTTGTTATGATATATTGCTGTTTAGATTCGGCCTCTATGGAGACACTACTTTCAGAACACCCAGGGTCTTATCTTTGTGGTGGATAGTAATGACAGAGAAAGAATATCAGAAGCTAAAGATGAGCTTCATCGAATGCTGAGTGAGGTCAGTTCCATTCTGTTTTATTATTTGAAGATCCTCAAATTTTCAAAATTCTCGCCTCTATGTTTGGAGGGAAAGAAAAGAAAAATGCTAAAAATTGCTTACAAATGAATTCCCTTCTTTAATTTTCCAAGATCCAAACTGAGGCTGCAAGAATCCATAATATTAGTCTTTCAGATATTATGCATATTAAAAAATAAAACTGTCCTTTGAGTTCACAAAAAGAGAGTTGAGTTTAATTTTGTTGTTGCAGGATGAACTACGCGATTCAACACTGCTTGTATTTGCCAATAAACAAGACCTTCCAAATGCAATGAGCGTTTCTGAAATCACTGATAAACTTGGCCTACACTCACTTCGTCAACGCCGCTGGTAAATCAGATTTTATTCATTCCATTCTCTTACCTGCATTTTCAAAGTCACCAAATTCTCTCATTGTACACTACATGACATGGTTGTAAAGGAACAAATTAAAAAGACAGATGAATCTCAATTTCACTACTATTTTTCACTACCAGGTTCTTGTTTTTTTTGAGTAGTTGCATTTGGGAATTGATTTGATACAGGTACATTCAGAGTACTTGTGCCACATCTGGTCAAGGACTCTATGAAGGTCTCGATTGGCTATCGAGCAATATTTCTAGCAAGGCAAGATAAAATCAGGCTCCTTCAATTCATTCTCTTTCACTCTTATTGGAACAAATATTCAATAACTAATTTGAATTATCTGTGTTTGGTTACAGGGATAAGCAACCTGCCACAAAAGCTCTAAATTCCCTTTCTACCAGACTTATCTCTATTCAATCCAGAAAGTTATATACTTACCCACATACCAAAAGGAAGACTTTGAACTTTTATTATTAGTGGAAAGCTTGTAACAAGGCTATATATAAGTGTGTGATTTTCAGTGAATTATATTGTGATCGAATGACTATGAATACTGTGCTTATAGCCCTCTAATTCTACACAGTGAAAAATTGGTTTTTGTTCTTGGTTCCAAATTAAGCAGCTGTTGATCAACTATTATTAATAATAATACCTATTATATATGCACAATCTTATTTAGAAAAATAGGAAACTGATGAACTGTTAGCTAATTGACTTATATTCAGTTTCTTTTGCAGTTGAAAAGTTTATTTTTCGAGAAGAAAGTTGAGGTAATTAATTAGACATAAAATTTTACTTAATCATATTTTTTCCACTCTAATCTTTTAATTGGAGCTCATCAATTGGTGGGTCTAATTTTTTTAATAAAATCGGAAAAGAGATATAGGCCTGGTCACTTATATCCTATTTGACACCTATGTTTATACCTCGTTTTCAAATACCATTGTAGGTCAAAAATTTTGAGAAACCGACCGTTAGATTAGATACTTATCTTATGTTTATCATGTATGAAAAAAATCAGAATGATCCAACGGTTAGTTTTTGAAAAATATCATTTTGAAGAACTATTATTTTTTTTA
>JAESVK010058562.1:0-19063 GCA_017140935.1 Hamamelis virginiana | reverse complement strand
ATACGATAAGTTGTACCTTCAAATACATATAATATGAAATTGATATGTCCTTTAGGATTGGTTTTAGGGCATACCTCTAACAGAAAGCTGCTGGTGAGGTAGCTTCATCATCTGGTCTGAAGGTAAATGAGAGGTGTGATGCTGCTGTTTGCCCTTCTCCAATCTTGGTTAATGATGGAGCTGGTTCAGCTGGGTCAGGAAAAAGGTTCATCTCGGACTGGAAATCTTTGTTCAGCAAGCCTTCTAGCCTTTCCTCAAATTTGCAGTACCACAAGCCGATGATGGTGGATGGGAGAATCCGTGTCAATCCTCCTGAGAGTGTGGTGATGGCAGGAATGGTGCACTGGCAGGATTGCATTGTGGGTCAGTTCATTGATAAAAGACTTCCCTATATGGTTGTTAAGAATGCTGTAGCCAAATTATGGGGCCACAAAGAAATCCCTGATATCCTATCCACTGACAGTGGTCTCTTCATATTTAGATTCTCTAATCTTCATGTAAGGGATTGGGTTCTTGATTCTGGCCCTTGGTATGTTGGGGGCAAACCTCTCATTTTGAGGAAGTGGCACCCTAGGATGGAAATGCTAAATCTTAAATTGGTTAAAATTCCTATATGGATTAAGTTGTTCAATATTCCGATTGAATATTGGACTGAGGAAGGTTTCAGTTTCATAGCCAGTGCTATTGGAAAACCGTTTTATCTTGACTCCCTCACCCAGTCAAGACAAAGGCTATCTTTTGCCCGTATTTGTGTGGAGGTTGATATTGATTGTAGCTTTCCTAATTCTTTTGAACTCGGATTAGGGGATGGCAGCGTCACAGACATTGGTGTTGAGTATCAATGGAGACCAAATAAATGCATTCCTTGTGGAGTCTTTGGTCATGGACCTTCTACATGCCCTGTTACGAGCAAGAAGGTTTGGGTTCCGAAAGCTAAAGAAGTGGGGACTGGGGTGTCTGCAGAAATTAATGTTGGTGTATCAGGGGCTGCTCCTAATGCTAGCATAAGTGTTCATCAATCTGCTGTTGGCAGCAAGGGGATCCCAGAAATTGTGAATTTGGATGGCGGCTTGGAGAGTGGGCATGACAATGTTCCTGGTAGAAATCTGGTGAGTGACTTGGTCTCTCCTAATCGGTTTTCTGTTCTTGATTCTGATTGTGAGCCTGTGAATATTCATCCTAACTCTATTGATAACCCTGCTAAAAATAATACTTGTTTAGATGTGGATACGGCAACTCCCAGTTTACTTGTAAATGATAATTCTGTTGAGGGTTTTTCTGCTGTTGATTTTGTTTCGTCTGAGGTCACACACTCTATTATTAAACATACTTCGGCTGAATCTTTGAATGAGCCTGTTTATTCTGATAGTTCCCCCATTATTAATAATTTTAAAAATGTCAAAATGGTTGATGAAATGGTAAATGTTTCTGGTGATGGTCTGTTATCTAAAAGCAAGCTGAGAAGGCTTAGAAAACAAAAACATAAACTTGGCTTGGCTAGTGGTAGGGATGGCCTGGGTGATGGGTCCTCAATTCCTAATCATCTATGATCAATTTTGCTTGTTGGAATGTTAGGGGGCTGAATGACCCTTTAAAACAGAGAGAAGTCCGATCTGTGATTTTATCTCATGATATCTCTTTGTTTGGTTTGGTGGAGACTCGGGTTAGGTCTGTGGCTTTAGATGGTATTTTAATGCATATTGCCCCGGGTTGGTGTATTTCTCATAACTACAATCACTCTACCCTGGGTCGTATCTGGGTTTGCTGGAATCCGAGTATTGTTAACTTGGTGTGTATTAATAGTTCAGATCAAGCCATCCATTGCCATGTTCGGGTTATTCAGGGTAATTTCTCTTGGCACTGTACTTTTGTGTATGCTTCTAATAGCCAAGTTGTCAGAAAACAGCTATGGAGGCAATTGAACTGGTTCTCTTCTTCTATTGGGAACAGCCCTTGGATTCTTTTAGGGGATTTTAATGTGACGAGGTTTGCCAGTGAAAAACTGGGTGGTAATATCATGATGGATAGTGCTATGACGGATTTCCATGAGTGTCTGTTTGACCTTGAACTTTTTGATATGCCTTTCATAGGTCCCATTTTTACTTGGTTGAATAGGAGAGATGGCGATTCTTTTATCACCAGAAAGCTGGATCGAACTTTAATTAATGAAGGTTTTATGGATGCCTTTCCTAATGCTTTCACTCATTTTCTCCCTCCTGGAATCTCTGATCACTGTCTTGCTTTAGTTAAGCTTATATCCCCTGATGTTCAGATGAAAAAGTCTATCCCGTTCAAATTTTTCAACTTCTGGGCTGATCATCCGGCTTTCTTGTCTATTGTTCGTAATGCTTGGTCTAGCAGCTTTTATGGGCAGCCTATGTACAGATTATATCGTAAACTCAAAGTGACTAAAGCTGCTCTTAAGGCTTTCAATTTTGCTGAATTTGGTAATATTAGGGGCAAAGTTGCTGATGCAAAGGTGAAACTGTTTGATGCTCAATCTTCTCTCCTTCATAACCCTAATGATGGCTCTCTTATTGATCTGGAAAAGGATTGTCTCAATGTCTATAATTCATTAGCTCGGGCTGAGGAAAATTTCCTTAAACAGAAGTCTCGTGTGCAATGGTTGAAACTTGGAGATCAGAATTCTGGATTCTTTTTCAAATCTGTTAAGGCAAGAAATTCCTCAAATTCTATTAAATGTATTTCTCATTCTGATGGTTCAAAGGTTGAGGATCCTGTTGCTATAAAAAGAGAAGCTGTGGCTTATTTCCAATCCATTTTGGGGAGTGATTCTGGATGTGATGGTGATTCTGGAATGTTAAATTGCTTGGAGGGGTTTGGCTGGTCTTCGGATCATCTTGAGATCCTTAACAGAGGCATTACAGCTGAGGAAATTAAGTCCACCATATTCTCTATCAAGAATGACAAGGCCCCTGGTCCGGATGGTTTTTCGTCCCTTTTTTTCAAGAAAGCTTGGGGAATAGTGGGTGATGATGTGGTTGAGGCCATCTCGTCTTTCTTCAGCACTGGTTGTATTCTCAAGGAAATTAATTGTACTATCCTTGCCCTTGTTCCTAAGGTCCCTAATCCCTTATCTTTTAATGAATTCAGGCCTATATCTTGTTGTAATGTCATTTATAAATGTATATCTAAAATTATTGCAAATAGGCTTAAATTATGCATCCCTGATATCATTAGCCCTTGTCAATCTGCTTTTGTGCATGGTCGCATCATTTCTGATAATATTTTGTTGACTCAAGAAATCATGCATAACTATCATAAAGATGTGGGTCCTCCGAGATGTGCTTTGAAGATCGACATTAAGAAAGCTTATGACTCTGTTAACTGGGAAGCTCTGATTGCCATTTTAAATCATATGGGTACTCCTGTTCATTTTTTGAATTGTATTGTTGCCTGCATCACTTCTCCCAGGTTCTCTGTTGCTATTAATGGTGAGTTGGCGGGTTTTTTTGCGGGGAAAAAGGGCCTCAGGCAAGGGGATCCTATGTCTCCCTTTCTTTTTGTTATTGTTATGGAGGTTCTCTCTAGATCTCTATCTCAGGCTACTAGAAGGGATGATTTTGAGTTCCATTTCAGATGTGGGAAAATTTCTCTGTCCCATCTTTGTTTTGCTGATGATCTTTTTCTGTTTGCTAAGGCCACCTCTGGTAGTGTCCAGATTCTTATGGATGTTCTGAAAGATTTTGAGAGGTTTTCTGGTCTTCAGGTTAATCCTAGCAAAAGTGCTATGTTTATATCAGGTGCTAGTGACTCTGTGAAGGCTGATATTGTTCGTATTACTGGGTTCAGTGTGGGAAGTCTGCCGTTGAAGTATCTAGGGGTTCCCCTGATATCTACCAAGCTTTCGAGTTCTGATTGTCAGCCTTTGTTGGAGAAGTTGATAAGTCGTATCCATTCTTGGACAAGCAAGTCTCTATCTTTTGCTGGAAGACTTCAACTCCTATCTTCTGTTCTGTTTAGCATTCAGGTGTATTGGTGTAGTATGTTTATCATTCCTATGGACATTGTTTGCAGGATTGAACAGATATTCAATGCATTCCTATGGTCTGGTTCTCATGGAAAGGCTCACAAAGCCAAAGTTAGCTGGAGTGAAGTGTGTAAACCTAAAATGGAAGGGGGCCTTGGTCTTCGTAGGGTTAAGGATTGGAACATTGCTGCTATTTTGAAACATATTTGGAGTTTGTTCTCCAGATCTGGTTCGATATGGGTTGCATGGGTGGAGAGGTATCTTCTCAGGGGCAGGAGTTTCTGGTCTATCAACATTCCTTCAAATTGTTCTTGGAGTTGGAGGAAAATTCTTCAGCTGAGGGATATTGCGAGGCCTCTTATCAGGCACAGGATTGGTAATGGTTCCTCTACTTTTTTATGGCATAACAACTGGCACCCAGTCGGTCCTTTGATGCAGCAGTTTGATTCTAGGGTGGTCTATGATGCAGCCATCCCTCTCCAGGCTAAAGTTTCTATTATTTTATCTGATGATGGTTGGAATTGGCCTGTTACTAATACTTCTGATCTTATTACCATCCGTAACAGCTGTTTTGATTGTCCTCCTCTTAGTTCTAGGAGGGAGGACACAGTGCTGTGGTCTCTTTCTTCTACTGGATTTTTCTCCATTAGCTCTGCTTGGAATCATATTCGTTTTTCTGGCCCGGTTGTGAGTTGGCATAATGTTGTATGGTTCCCGAATTCTATTGGCAGACATTCATTCATTTCTTGGTTAGCTATCCTGAATAGGTTGACTACGCAGGATAAACTATTGAGATGGGGAATTATTTCTTCTATGTCTTGTGTTTTTTGCAGGGCCAATGTTGAAAACAGGAATCATCTTTTCTTTGGTTGCAGGTTTACTGCCCTAATATGGAGAAAGGTTCTCATGTTATGTGGTCACAATAGACTCCCTCGATTCTGGGAGAATGAGTTAATGTGGATCATCTCCTGTAAAAGTAAAACTTTCTGTAATACCATTAAAAAGATTGCTTGGGCTGCTACAATCTACATTATCTGGAGGCAAAGGAACGAGAGAATCCATGAAAATTCTTTCATTAGCTCTGATAACATCTTCTCTCTGATTTGTAATGATGTAAGAAATAGAGTTTCAAGTTTTCAAAATGTTGTCGATAGCCCTAGGAATAGGTCTATGTGTGATAGGTGGGCTTTTCCTTGTAACATTTTAAGGCACTAGGATAGTCTTCTGGTTTTTGGTTGCTTGTGCCCGGGCTGTGGGCGTTTGAGCTTGTGTGTTGGTTGGTTTGTTGGTGCCCGTGTGTGGGCTTTGGTTTTGTTTTGTCTCGGTTCTTTTTCTGCTTTGTTTTTTAGGCAGGTGTTCTTGGCTTTTGTCCCTTTTTTAGGGGAGGTTCTGTCCGTTTTTCCGTAGGTTTTTGTGGCCTCGGATTCTTTGTTCTTTTGGGCTTTTGCCCTTTTGGATTAATAAATTCTTAATTATCCAAAAAAAAAAATAATAATTTGGAGGGGTTTCGATGGTCTCCTAATCATCTGGATATCCTTAGTAGAGGAATTACTGCTGCAGAGATTAAGTCCACTATGTTTTCTATTAAGAATGATAAGGCCCCTGGTCCTGATGGGTTTTCATCCTTATTTTTCAAGAAAGCGTGGGATATTGTGGGTGCAGATATTATTAAGGCTATTACATCATTCTTCAGTTCTGGATGTATGCTAAGGGAGATTAACTGCACTATTATTGCCCTTGTGCCTAAGGTTCCTAACCCTTCCTCTTTTACTGAGTTTAGGCCCATATCTTGCTGCAATGTTATTTATAAGTGCATATCTAAAATTATTGCAAACAGGATTAAGCTTTGCCTTCCTGACATCATTAGCCCTTTTCAATCTGCTTTTGTTCACGGTCGGCTTATTTCTGATAATATTCTATTGACTCAAGAGCTTATGCATAATTATCATAGAGATGTGGGTCCTCCAAGATGTGCATTGAAAATTGACCTTAAAAAAGCTTATGACTCGGTTAACTGGGAAGCTTTAATTTCTATTTTGAGGCATATGGGTACTCCTGCTCATTTATTGAAGTGCATTGAAGCCTGTGTTTCTACTCCCAAGTTTTCTGTTGCTATTAATGGAGAGTTGGCGGGGTTTTTTGAGGGGAAAAAGGGCTTAAGGCAAGGGGATCCTATGTCTCATTTCCTGTTTGTGATTATTATGGAAGTCTTCTCTAGAACTCTTTCTAGTGCCACAAGAAGGGAAGATTTTGAATATCATTCTAGATGTGAGGAAATTTCTCTTTCTCATCTATGCTTTGCTGATGATCTGTTCCTGTTTGCTAAAGCCACTTCTGGAAGTATTCAGATTCTTATGGATGCGCTAAAGGAGTTTGAGAGGTTTTCAGGTCTTCAGGTTAATCCTAGTAAAAGTGCTATTTTTATATCGGGTGCTATGTTAGAAATGTGCCCTAAAACCAATTAGTAGATTGTAATTAGGGGACTTTAATTTCATTTATGTTATTGAATGAATCTTATTCATCTATATAATGGCTTTTATATTATCATGTATACTTGTGTTATTTATAACTGTTCATGATAATGTCCTTGAATAGCATGATAGAGAATTGTATCTCAAGTGTTGAGATAGAGAGACATATGATTCTCAAGAACATCTATTCTAGATATGTTCTTGATCATAGGTTTATTTATTTGGGCGATAATAAACCGTTAAGATTAGCTCAGGTTATACTAGCTCCAATGGGAGGATGGTGAGTCTCAAGCCATCTGTGTAGAGACACTATAGTAAACCTGTGGGTGCTTGTTAGAGAACAAGTACACTGAACGTGACCAAAATGAGTACAGCTTATGGAGATGTATTTGAATGTCAAAAGCTGCTCATGTGTATAGTCACATTTGTAATCCTCATACCTGAGACACCACTAGTTATCTTATGTATGAATTACTAGAGTTTGATAGTATCTTGTGCACCCTTATTCATGAGGGTGTAATCGGTGCTCATTGGCTTTAGTAAGTTATATATGAAGATAGGTGAGTGTGCAATAGGGGATCACCACCCTTAATATCAAAGGGAGAATGTCACAGTTAATTCACAAATAATAACTCAATGAAGTCTTTGGCCAAAGCAGAAGGTAACCAAGGAAAAGAGTTTTCATGGGTTAACCTAATTGAGTTTATATTTTGGTGAATAACTAACACAGGGTTAAGTTAGGGTTTGACATGAATCCATACCCAGATAACTTAATCGTGACATTGATTGGTGAAGGATTATATTACACGAAGGGTTCATTTATATTTGTATATTCACCCACACCTAGGGCACGTCATGATATGTTGCTAGAGGTCACTCATGACTAGTGTAGGCCTAATGATAAGTGTTATCATTGAGGGCAAAATTGGAATAGTTTCAATTGAACCAAAAATAGAAAGTTTCTATTTTGGGAAACATGCGATGTTCCCGATCCACTACTAGGTTGGGGTGAACCCAATGGGTCACACACATAAGGGCTTAAGTGATCTTCTTGATTTTGTAAGAGGGGATATTCTAATTTAGATATAAACCTAATCCTTATTTATTAAGTGTTAATAATTAAAAGGGATTAAGGATATACTAAACTAGAATATAATTAATTTAATATGATGTTTGGTCAAGCTAGCACTTGTAACCAAACATCATTATAAGAAGAGAAGTTTATAAATAGAGGAGGATAACCCTAGGGTTACATAACATTCTTGCTTGCCTCCTCCTAGCCGAAATTTCTCTCTCTCCCTCTTAAGCTTTTGCCTTCTCAAGTTGTTGTGGAGACAAAGGAAAATCAAAGGAGTCTTGGGCTCGTGTGGACTTCATTGGAGGCTTCCATACCTTTGGAGCTTGAAGTTTTGTGAAGGCGAACATCAAAGTAAGCATTTATTTCTTGTTTAAATAATTGTTTTTGATTCATCTTGTAGTTTGAGTTCGATTCATGGATGAAAATCGATGGGAAAATTTTTATTATTCATTCCGCTGCGTTCCCATGGTGTTTTCTTACATGCTAGTGATTCTGTAAAAGCGGACATTGTTCGTATCTCTGGGATAAATGTGGGATGTCTGCCTATGAGGTATCTAGGGGTTCCCCTTATTTCTACAAAGATTTCTAGTGCGGACTGTCAGCCTTTATTGGAGAAACTGAGTAGCCGTATCCAGTCTTGGACTAGCAAGTCACTTTCCTTTGCTGGACGTCTCCAACTGTTATCTTCTGTTCTTTTCAGCATCCAGGTGTATTGGTGCAGCATGTTCATTATTCCTATTGACACTGTTTGCAAGATTGAGCAAATTTTCAATGCTTTTCTCTGGTCTGGGTCTTATGGTAAGGCTCATAAAGCTAAAGTTAGCTGGAGTTTAGTCTGTAATCCTAAGGAGGAAGGAGGGTTAGGCCTTCGCAGGGTCAAGGATTGGAACATCGCTGCTATTCTGAAGCATATTTGGAGTTTGTTTTCCAGATCTGGCTCGATTTGGGTAGCTTGGGTGGAGGCTTATCTTCTCAGGGGTAGAAGCTTTTGGTACATTAACATTCCATCTAATTGCACTTGGAGTTGGAGGAAAATTCTTCAGTTAAGGAATGTGGCTAGACCCCTTATCAGTCATAAAATTGGTAATGGTGCTTCTACTTATCTTTGGCATGATAATTGGCATCCTGTTGGCCCTTTGATTCAGCAGTTTGGATCCCGGGTGGTTTATGATGCAGCTATTCCTTTGCAGGCTAAAGTTTCTTGTATATTATCTGATGATGGTTGGAATTGGCCGGTTACTAATACTTCTGATCTTATTGCCATCCGTAATAGTTGTTTTGGTTGCCCCACTCTGAGTAGTAGGATGGAGGATACTGTGGTTTGGTCTCTCTCTTCCAATGGCAAGTTCTCTATTAACTCTGCGTGGAATCATATTCGTAATACTGCCCAGGAAGTGAGTTGGCATTCTGTGGTTTGGTTTTCGAAGTCTATCAGAAGACACTCTTTCATTGCTTGGCTGGCTATTCTTAACAGGCTGACTACCCAAGATAAGCTTATGAGATGGGGTGTTATTTCTTCCACGTCCTGTGTGTTTTGCAGAGCTGATGGCGAAGATAGGAATCATCTTTTTTTTTAGTGTAGTTTTACTGCTATAATTTGGGGAAAGGTGCTCCAGTTGTGCGGTCACAATAGATTTCCTCGGTCTTGGGAGAATGAGTTCATATGGGTTAACTCTTGTAAAGGGAAGACGTTCTGCTCCACCATCAGAAGGATAGCTTGGGCTGCTACTATCTACAATATCTGGAAGCAACGGAACCTTAGAATTCATGAGAACCTATACATCACCTCTGAAAATATTTTTTCCTTAATTTGTAATGATGTGAGAAATAGAGTGTCTAGTTTTCATGATATTGCTGATAATCCCTGCAATAGATCTATGTGTGACCGATGGGCTTTTGATTGTAATATCCTAAAATATTAGGGTTGGATCCGTTTTCTCTTGTTGGTTGCTTGTGCCCGGGCTGTGGGCGTTGTTGCTGTTTTTGTTGGTCGCTTGTGCCCGGGCTGTGGGCGTTTTTGCTTGTATTTTGTTGGTTTGTTCCTCTGCTTTGGTTGGTTGCTTGTGCCCGGGCTGTGGGTGTTTCTGCTTGTCTTTTGTTGGTTTTGCTTTTGCCCAGGCTGTGGGCTGGTTTGTTCTGCTTGTTCTTCTGCTTTTCTGCTCGTTTTTTTAGGCAGGTTTTTCGGGTTTTTGTCCCTTTTTTAGGGGAGGTTCTGTCCGTTTTTCCGTAGGTTTTTGTGGCCTCGGTTTCTCTTGTTCTTTTGGGCTATGCCCCTTTTGGATCAATAAATTCTAAATTATCCAAAAAAAAAAAATCCTCTTGGTAATGGAACAGAAAGAGGAGCCCTTAATCCCAACAATCCAAAGAAACTCATTCTCCCAACACCTTGGAAATCTGGACTGACCACAAAGCTTGAGAACTCTCTGCCAAACTCCAGCAGTGAAAAGGCAGTTAAAAAACAAGTGGTTCCTGTCCTCAACATTAGCACGACAGAACACACAAGAGATAGAATGGATAAGGCCCCAATTGTGAAGCTTGTCTTGGGTAAGGGATACTATTTCTATCACACTAATGAAGAGAAAGTCTTCGTTAGTAAGTTTGCCGTGTTCTTGGAAAAAGAGTTTTTTCAAGAAGGAGGCAAAGGTCAAGTGATAGATCTCAAGGAATTATCTGAGAGTTCACAGATCAACACTGATACCACCCCTGCCCCTGTTGAGGCAGAACCTACTGTTACACCACCACTTCGTAGATCTAGTAGGATATTTGCTCCTCCAGATATGGGTATCTTCATGAGATGAGAGTGGAGCTGTTTCTTGGCGACAAGGAACATCCAGATGATCCTGCTACATACGAGGGAGCGATGTTGGACATCGACTCGAATAGATGGCAAGAGGCCATGAAATCTGAAATGGATTCGATGTATTCTAACCAAGTCTGGACTTTGGTAAATCATCCTGAGGGTATAGTACCTATAGGCTGTAAATGGATTTACAAAAGGAAGATAGGCTCGGATGGAAAGGTAGAGACCTACAAAGCTAGACTAGTGGCAAAAGGGTATAATCAGAAGCAAGGTGTTGACTATGAGGAAACCTTTTCGCCAGTAGCTATGCTTAAATCCATTAGGATCTTGTTGGCTATAGCCGCACACTATGACTATGAGATATGTCAGATGGATGTAAAGACTGCCTTCCTAAATGGTAACATTGAGGAAGATCTTTATATGGAACAGCCTAAAGGCTTTATATCCAGTGGTGAGGACCACAAAGTGTGCAAGCTACAGCGGTCCATTTATGGACTGAAACAAGCTTCTCGAAGTTGGAACATTCGATTCAATGAAGCAGTCAAATCGTTTGGCTTCCTTCAGAATATGGATGAACCATGTGTGTACAAAAAGGTTAGTGGGAGTGCAGTCACATTCTTGGTCCTATATGTGGACGATATCCTAATCATTGGGAATGATGTAGGAATGATTTCATCGGTAAAACTTTGGCTCTCTAGCAACTTCTCCATGAAGGATTTGGGAGAAGCAACCTACATACTGGGTATAAAGATCTATAGAGATAGATCAAAGAGGTTGTTTGGTCTCTCACAATCCATGTACATAGATAAAATACTGAAGAGGTTCAGTATGGAGAATTCCAAGAGGGGTTTGCTTCCCTTCAGACATGGAATTCATCTCTCCAAGGATATGTCTCCTAAGACAGATCAAGAGAGAGAGCATATGAGTAAGATCCCTTATGCTTCTGCAGTAGGGAGTCTTATGTATGCTATGCTATGTACAAGACCTGATATCAGTCATGCTGTAAGCGTTGTCAGCAGATATCAGTCTAACCCAGGTGAGGCACACTGGGTGGCAGTTAAGGGCATCCTTAAGTACTTGAGAAGAACTAAGGATTTGGCTCTTATCTATGGAGGAGATGAGCTCAAAGTAGATGGTTTCACAGACTCTGATTTTCAATCAGATATAGATGATAGAAAGTCTACATCTGGATATTTGTTCACCTTGAATGGTGGTGTGTTTAGTTGGAAGAGCTGTAAGCAGACTATCACAGCGGATTCCACTACAGAAGCTGAGTATGTAGCCGCCTCCGAAGCTGCCAAGGAAGCTGTTTGGATCAGAAAGTTCATTTCAGAACTTGGAGTGGTTCCAGCCATTGAGTCACCTATACCTTTGTATTGTGACAACAATGGGGCTATAGCTCAAGCCAAGGAACCAAGGTCACATCAGAAATCCAAGCACATTGAAAGGCGTTTCCACATGATTCGTGAGATCATAGAGCGAGGAGATATCAGTATGCAAAGAGTAACATCTGAGGATAACACCGCAGACCCACTTACCAAGGCTCTTACCCAGAAGGACTTGGATCGACATCTTGAGAAGATGGGGATGAAGTATGTCACTAATTGGATTTAGTGCAAGTGGGAGATTGTTAGATATGTGCCCTAAAACCAATTGTTCTGTTGAGTTTAGGGTTTTATATTTCATTATTATATCTTGTATGGATCTTTATTCATTTATGATATGGCTATTTTTATCATGTAAACTTGTGTTTAATTACTGTTCATGATAAAGTCCTTGGATAGTATGATAGAGAGTTATATCTCAAGTGTTGAGATAGAGAGACTTATAACTCTCAAGTACTTCTATCCTAAACTGGTTCCTGATCATAGGTTTATATATTTGGACAATTATAAACCGTTAAGATTAGCTCAGGTTTTACTAGCTCCATGGGAGGATGGTGAGTCTCGAACCATCTGTGTAGAGACACTATAGTAAACCTGTGGGTGCTTGTTAGAGAACAGGTACACTGAACGTGACCAATTTGAGTACAGCTTATGGAATTCTATTTGTATGTCAAAGGCTGCTCATGTGTATAGTCACAATTGTAATCCTTAGACTTGAGACACCACTTGTTATCTTATATATGAATTGCTAGAGTTTGATAGTATCTCGTACACCCTTAATCATAAGGATGTAATCGGTGCTCATTGGCTCTAGTGAGTTATGTATGAAGATAGGTGAGTGTGCAATAGAGGATCACCACCCTTAATAAGAAAGGGCGAATGTCTTAGTTAGTTCACAGTTACTATCTCAATGGAGTCTTTGGCCAAAGCAGAAGGTTACCAAGAAAAGTGTTTCAAGGGTATACCTA
Source organism: Hamamelis virginiana (assembly GCA_017140935.1). NCBI lineage: Eukaryota > Viridiplantae > Streptophyta > Magnoliopsida > Saxifragales > Hamamelidaceae > Hamamelis > Hamamelis virginiana. Next base: position 6,370 of record JAESVK010058562.1, on the reverse strand, counting down.
ATTGAGATTATAATCTGGTGAATTAGTAACACATGATTAAGTTAGGGTTTGACATGAATCCATACCCGACTAACTCAATCAAGACATTGTTTGGTGAGGGATTATTTATAGCACGAAGGGTTCATTTACACGTTCGTATATTCACTCACACCTAGGGTACGTCATGACATATTGCTAGATGTCACTCATGACTAGTGAAGGCCTAATGATAAGAGTTATCATTGAGGGCAAAATTGGAATTGTTCCAATCGAACCTAAAAATAGAAAGTTCCCTGTTCAAGTAAGGTCGTAAGTGAGGTTGGGATGAACCCAATGGGTCACACACATAAGGACATAAGTGAGGTTCTTGAACTTGCGAGAGGGGTACATGTTGGAAGTATGCCCTAAAACTAATCCTAAATGGTATATTAAGTTTCATATTATCATAATATAAGGAAGGTATAACTTATCTAATATGTTCTAACATATATGATAAGGTCCATGAATAAATGATAAGAGAAATATGCATCTCAAGGTGTTGAGATAGAGAGACTGATATTTCTCATATACATTTATTCTAAAAGAGTTCCTACTTAAAGGTTTATTAAAGTGGATATTTAATTAACCGTTTGAAGAGTAACACAGATTTAAACCAACTCATATGGAGGATAGGTAGTCTTTCCTATCAGTGTAGTGACACTTAGGTTAATCTGTGGGTGCATATTAGAGAATATGTACACTGACATGATCTACAAAGAATATTCCTATGGTAGTTATGTCAAAGGAATATTCTAATGTTATGTCCATTTATTTGGTAGTCCTTAGACCTGAGACACCATAGCTGTCTTGTGCATAGGTTGCTAGAGTGTGATAGTATCTTGTACAGCCTTATCCATAAGGTTGTAATCGGTGCTTATTGGCTCTAATGAGTTATGCATGAAGATGGATGAGTGTGCAATAAGGGATCATCACTCTCAGATATATGAGAGAGCATGTCAGGATAAGTTCACAAAGATAATTCTCAAAGGGAACCTCTGGCCAGAGTGATAGGTAAACAGTGAAAAGAGTTTCACTGCGATTGCCTTATTGAGATTATATTTTGTGGGACAGATATCTTTTTTTTGGATAATTGAGAATTTATTGATCCAAAAAAGGGCAGAGCCCAAAGAACACAGAAGAAACCGAGGCCACAAAAACCTACGGAAAAACGGACAGAACCTCCCCTAAAAAAGGGCCAAACACGAAAAAACCTGCCTAAAAGACAACAATAAAAACAGCAACCAAATCAAAACAGCAACAAACAGCCCACATCCCGGGCACCGGAAAACCAACAAAACACAAGCGCAAACGCCCACAGCCCGGGCACAAGCAACCAATAAGAACAAAAATAAGGAAGACCCCTAACAGAGACCACAGTACCCACCCCTAATGCCTTAAAATATTACAAGGAAAGGCCCACCTGTCACACATAGACCTATTAGTAGGGGTATCAACAATATTCTGAAAACTAGACACCCTGTTTCTCACATCATTACAAATTAAAGAAAAAATATTATCAGATGTGATGAACAAATTTTCATGAATTCTAGCATTCCGTTGCCTCCAAATATTATAGATTGTGGCAGCCCAAGCAATCCTCTTGATGGTGGAGCAGAAGGACTTTCCCTTCCAAGAAATAACCCAGTTAAGCTCATTCTCCCAAGTACGAGGGAATCTGATATTTCCACATAGCCTTAGGACCTTTTCCCAAATAAGGGCAGTAAAACGACAGCCAAAAAAGAGATGATCCCTGTCTTCGCCATTAGCCCTGCAAAATACACAGGACATAGAAGAAATAACACCCCAGCTTAGAAGCCTATCCTGGGTAGCCAGTCTGTTGAGAATTGCCAACCAAGCAATAAACGAGTGTCTTCTGATTGAATTTGAGAACCACACAGCATGATGCCACCTCACAACCGGCGCAGAACTACGAATATGATTCCAAGCAGAGCTAGTAGAAAAGGACCCTGAGGAGGTAAGAGTCCATACCACTGTGTCCTCACTTCTACTACCAAGAGGGGGACAATCAAAACAGCTATTACGGATGGCAATAAGATCAGAGGTGTTAGTAATAGGCCAGTTCCAACCATCATCAGATATAATATAAGAAACTTTAGCCTGTAAAGGGATAGCTGCATCATACACCAAACGAGAACTAAAATTCTGTATTAAAGGGCCAACAGGATGCCAGTTATCATGCCACAGAAAAGTAGATACACCATTACCAATTCTGTGTTTGATTAGGGGTCTAGCCATCTCCCTCAACTGAAGGATCTTCCTCCAACTCCAAGAGCAATTAGAAGGAATATTAATAGACCAGAAGCTTCTGCCTCGAAGCAAATATTCCTCCACCCAAGCAACCCATATCGACCCAGATCTAGAAAATAACCTCCAGATATGCTTCAGAATAGCAGCAATATTCCAATCTTTGACCCTGCGTAAGCCTAATCCACCTTCCTCTTTAGGATTACAAACCAAACTCCAACTAACTTTGGCCTTATGTGCCTTACCAGAATTCCCAGACCAAAGAAATGCATTGAAAATCTGCTCAATCCTACAAATTGTGTCAATAGGAATAATGAACATGCTACACCAGTACACCTGTATGCTATAAAGAACAGAAGATAAGAGCTGGAGCCTTCCAGCAAAAGATAGAGACTTGCTAGTCCAAGAATGGATACGGCTAGTCAACTTCTCCAGCAAAGGTAGACAATCCGAACTAGACAGCTTTGTAGAAATAAGGGGAACTCCCAGATACCTCATAGGAAGACTTCCCACATTGATCCCAGTGATACTAATGATATCAGCTTTCACAGATGCACTAGCACCCGAAATAAACAAAGTACTCTTACTGGGATTAACCTGAAGACCAGAAAACACTTCAAAAGCCTTCAGCTCATCCATAAGGATCTGAACACTACCCGTAGTGGCCTTGGCAAACAGGAACAGGTCATCAGCAAAGCAAAGATGGGAAAGGGAAATTTTCTCACACCTAAAATGGTACTCAAAGTCATCCCTCCTAGTGGCACAAGCAAGAGATCTAGACAGGACTTCCAAAACAATCACAAAAAGAAAGGGAGACATAGGATCCCCTTGCCTTAGCCCCTTTTTCCCCTCAAAAAACCCTGCTAACTCACCATTAACTGCAACAGAAAACTTGGGAGTAGAAACACACGCCACAATACAATTCAACAAATGAGCAGGAGTACCCATATGTCTCAGAATCGCAAATAAAGCTTCCCAACTGACAGAATCATAAGCTTTCTTAATATCAATCTTCATAGCACATCTAGGAGGCCCCACATCTCTATGATAGTTATGCATAATTTCTTGGGTTAACAGAATATTATCAGAAATAATACGACCATGAACAAATGCCGATTGGAAAGGGCTAATAATGTCAGGAAGGCATAACTTAAGCCTATTTGCAATGATTTTGGAGATGCATTTATAGATAACATTGCAACAAGAGATAGGTCTAAACTCATTGAAAGAGGAAGGATTAGGGACCTTCGGCACTAGGGCAATGATAGTACTATTAATCTCCCTGAGGATGCAACCTGAGCTGAAGAAAGAAGAAATTGCCTCAATAACATCATCTCCCACAATATCCCAAGCTTTCTTTTTTTTTTTTTGGATAATTATCCCAAGCTTTCTTGAAAAACAAGGACGAAAAACCATCAGGACCCGGAGCCTTTTCATTCTTAATAGAAAACAGAGTGGACTTGATCTCTTCAGCAGAAACACCTCGATTAAGGATATCTAGATGATCAGAAGACCAACCAAACCCTTCCAAATTATTCAGAATACCATGATCACCAGGAGAGCCAGGGTCAGTTCCCAAAACAGATTGGAAGTAAGACACAGCCTCATTCTTAATAGCCATAGGATCCTCAACCTTTGACCCATCAGCACTAATAATACACTTGATCGAATTGATAGAATTTCTAGCCTTTACTGATTTGAAGAAGAAATTATTATTCTGATCCCCCAATTTCAACCACTGAACTCGAGATTTCTGTTTGAAAAATCCTTCCTCTGCCCTTGCTAAGCTACTATAAATTCTGAGACATTCCTTCTCTGTATCAACAAGAGAGCCATCAGCAGGATTGTGCAAGAGAGATAGCTGGGCATCATGCAACTTAACCTTAGCTTCAACCACCTTACCTCTGATATCCCCAAATGTATGGAAATTGAAAGCCTTAAGAGCTGCTTTAGTAACTTTGAGTTTACGATATAACCTGTACATAAGTTGCCCATAAAAGCTACTACTCCAAGCCTCACTAACAATAGACATAAAAGCAGGATGATCTGTCCAATAATTGAAGAACTTGAACGGAATAGATTTTTTAAACGGCATAACAAATGGGCACAGCTTTAATAAGGCCAAACAATGGTCAGAAATACCTGGAGGAAGAAACTCAGAGGTCGCATTCGGAAAAGAATCCATAAAACATTCATTAATCAAGATCCTATCCAACTTCCTGGCAATAAAAGAGTCACCATCTCTTCTATTCATCCAAGTAAACAGAGGACCTATAAACTGCATATCAAACAACTCAAGGTCAAACAGACAGTCATGGAACTCCGACATAGCACTATCCATCACAACATTCCCTCCCATTTTCTCACTAGAGAATCTAGTCACATTAAAGTCACCCAAGAGAGCCCAAGGACTGCTACCAATAGTAGAAGAAAACCAACCCAACTGCCTCCACAACTGCTTCCTTTCAGACTGACAATTAGAAGCATACACAAACGTACAATACCAAAACTGGTTGTCATGGAGAACCGAGATGCGACAATGAAGCGCCTGATCAGAGCTATTCAAACAGTCCAGATTGACAATAACCGGATTCCAACAGACCCAAATCCTGCCTAGGATAGAGTGATTATAATTATGAGAAATACACCAACTAGGAGCAATACGCAATAAAATTCCATCCATACCCCCCGATCTAACACGAGTCTCCACCAAGCAAAAAATAGAAATAGCATGAGTCGAAATAATAGAACGAACTTCCTTCTGTATTAGAGAGTTATTGAACCCCCTAACATTCCAGCAAGCAATATTAATCATGGAGAGTTGGAAGACAAGGAACCACCACCCAGGTCTTCCCTGACTTTTGCCATACTAGTTTTGTGTTGTTGCTTCCTAAGTCTTTTCTGTTTGCTTTTAGATAATAAACCATCACTAGTTACATTACCCATTTCATCCACTTTTTTAACATTTTTGAAATTAGTAAAAATGGGAGAGCTATCAGAGTAATCTGCCTCAGGCATAGACTCCACAATGGGTTGCTTCAGTTTATCACAATCAATATTAATACCTTCTTCACTAATAGCAAGGCATAGAGAGGAATGAACCTGAGTGTGAACCTCCTTTGGAGTTGAGCTAATGGCCTCCAGGTCATGAGAAATAACCCCAGACAAGTCTGCAGGATGAGCTATATCTGGATCAAGCATAGAAAAGGGATTTGGAGATAGATCCAAGTTCCCAGGTGAAGGTTGCCTGTGGACTTTATCACCCATATGAGCTCCAATATTGACATTATCCACAATGGAATCAGCTACTAGAACTGGAACAGGAGTACAATTTTTGTCACCAAAGGATTTACCACTGCAGCTTCCTTCCCGCAACTCATTGTTATTCCGATCATCATTGACAGAAGAAGATTGTTGTTTGGCTTTAGGAACCCAAACCCTTTTAGTCACCTTTGGACAATGATTAGAATTATGCCCAAAAATATTGCACATGGAGCATTTAGTAGGTTTCCAAGGGTATTCGACTTTGATTTTTGTTAGATAACCTCCACCAGTGTCCAGCTTAAATGTTTGGGGAAATTCACATTGAGTGTTAACTTCCACACATATCCTAGCAAAGGATAATCTGGATCTGTTCTGAGTCAGAGAGTCCAAGTAAAGAGGTTTGCCAATCGCACTTGCAATATAGCTCAATCCCTTATCTGTCCAATATTCTAAGGGTATATTAAAAAATTTAACCCAAATTGGAATGTTGTTCAGATGCAAATTAAGAGTCTCCATCCTTGGTTGCCATTTTCTCAAAATAAGAGGTTTCCCAGCTATATGCCACATCCCAGTCTCGAGAACCCAGTCCCTCACTGCCAAATTTGCAAATCTGAATATGAACAATCCACTATCTGTGGTTAAAATTTCTGGAATTTCCCGATGACCCCAAAGTTTAGCAACTGTATTTTTAACCACAGTATATGGAAGCCTTTTATCAACAAACTGACCGACCAAGCAGTCCTCCCACTGTGCAGACCCTTCTCTAGCTACAACACCTGGAGGTTTCACTATCAGATTGCCATCTATACACAGAGGTTCAAAA
>JAESVK010058558.1:0-16096 GCA_017140935.1 Hamamelis virginiana | reverse complement strand
TAATATATTAGCAACGACATTATATATGTCACAAATTATAACCTATTTGCGACAAACTTATAATTGTTGCAAAATAGTTAATATTAACGACAAATTGTTTTTGTTGCTTAAATTTTGTAATTTTGTCGCAAATATGATAAAAATCTTGTCACAAATACCAATAAAACATACCATTTTGTCCGCTTTTTCCGACAAAAAGTATTGTCGCAAATACTTTTGTGTCATCAAAATAGTAACCAATTGCGACAACAAATTTAAATTTATTTTTGTCACAAATGGTACGTAATTTCAGGATACCTATTTTCGCAAATGAAAATTCAAATTTATTTTAAACATTCCATTACTTTATTTATATTTTAGCCAGAATTGATAACCTAATAGTATAGTTCATTTTAATCCAGCATAAATAACTTAATAATATTATTCATACTAGCATTATAATAATAACCTGGTAATGCAATTCATTTGAAAACATAATTATATCTGTATTTAGCCAATTTACAAATTATACAATTCATTAAACCTGATTGCAAAAATGTACAACCATTCAAAATCATCAACTCAAATTTTCAAATATATAGTTTTTAATGTAAATACTTAAAACATGCATTCCCAACCTGTCCAATACATATTTTGTCCATCGAAATATTCCAAAAGTGAGGAGAAAAACACATAGTTCATTTAAAGAAAACAAATAAAACCAAGCAAATATTGCATTTTTAACATCCATTATTATAAAACCAAACTCAAAACAAAAGTAGAGCATCCCGGCCGCAACATCCATTAGAAAGCAAGCCATCATAATCAAATCTGCAACAACAAACAATTAATGTTAATTATATATAATTAATTTTAACAAAACATATAATTGAAATGTGTGTAACTTGAAGAAAAAATTTGTCTATTGACATACAACTTACCATGGATGAATTGTCACTACTGGGCAACCTTGACAAGATACTTTGCAACATAGACTCCATTTGAGAATGTCTTGAATTCATAGAATCCACCGTTGACCTCATAGTTTGTAACTCTGTCTGCAGTTCCTCAGCATGTCTTTCTGCCTGCTCGGCCCTTCTAGTAGCTGCCTCAACGTCAGCAACACGACTGCGATGAGTTGATGGCATTGGCATCTCACCATGCCCGAGACCTCGTACATATCCTGATTTCACACCACTTACTTGGGTAAATATCTCATCTGGGCTCATCTGACTATTGCCTTCTGCCATGGATTGAGACTGTAGTTGTGTCATCTCATCCTACAATTAAAAAATCATTCATACAAAATTTAAAAAGAAAAAAAGAAATACTGACTTAGTAAAGGAAGAACTAATGAATAAAGATAATGTCTATATGCTAACTTTACTTACATGTTTCTTCTCACAATGTTCAGTCACCCAACCCTTGTCTTCATTCCAACGTGTCACCTTATAAAATGTCATCATGTCTGGCTCCTCTTGAGTCTCAGGGTTTCGCTGTGTTTTTTCAACCCATAATAGAACATTTATAATTATTTTCTTAACAAGCCAATTAACAAAGTATTGTTTTTAATAAAATACAAATATGTGTAATTGATACCATCTCATGACGAAGCCGAACAAATGGCTTCGAGCCTGCACGGTGGTTTTCTAATAACTTCTTCCTATTTGCCTCATTTGTTTCACTTCGTTTCTGTGTAAAATATGTTCACAAATTGTTATTAAGATTGTTATCAATATAATATTTAAATAATATATATTTTAAAATTTAATAATAATGTACCTTAAATTGAGGATCCTCAAAGTTGTCGCAAATCACATCCCAGTTCTCCTGTGAAACACTATCGTAGGGGTTTTGACGAGCTTGATCACCCCTTCCATTCTCTTTGTAGTGTTTGTGCAATCTGTGTTTGTAATTTCTAAATCGAGTAGCAAGATATTTTTCGAGCCCTCTCTTTACGTTAGGAAGCTCCAAGTCGATCTCAAATTTATCCTGAAACAAATCAATGTTTTTGTTACACAGATATTTAATATAAACAATATGAAATATAATGGTACAAAAGAAACGATATTCATTACTTACTTCAATACGTTGATATATTATTGTTTTATCTGTAGCTGGCACATATCCCCACAATTTGCATGTCAAAGGTGCAAACCGACGGCATAATATTCCGATTTCCGTAGAAAACTCCTTAGACCAATTACCCACCGGTACAAGTTTTCCGGGTGGAAAAATGATCTTAGGACGTGTACCGGTAATCTCACGATGCCTAGCCAGTGCGATGCCACGTGACCTACCACGTCTTCTTCTAAAAGTTCCTGTATCTAGGGAAAAAAATGGATCTTTTTTATATAACAATTTTTAATTCCTTTTTTTCCCTTCAAAACTTAACTACACTGAAATACTACAAAAAAATGATAATAAAATACTGGCAGAATATGGAATATAATTAAGTATATAAGCTTACTCATGTTAGTATTAGGAATATTGGGTGCAGGAGCAATTAAATCCGATGATCCAGCAACATCTGTTGCAGAAGCAATGCTACTTGACAAGTTGGATACTGGTGCACGTAAACGTAAACCTGGTGCCATAAAAACTGTATACCAAAAAAACTACATAACAATAAATATCAATTAAGAAAAGATTAATTTATGCGATCCTTCCAAAAATAAATTAGTCCACAAAAAGTAATTTAAAAAAAGTACAAAGAGATTATGAAAGAATTAATATTCATTAATAAGTAGTCACAATATATCTTCTGTGTCTGTATCATCATTAGTAGGCAGCAGTTGTTCCTCATCATCATTGTAATCAATCATTGTATCATCTTCATCATCACTTTCATCATCATTGATAAAAGTGCCTTCAACTTGATCATTTACCATAATATTCATACTCACGGTAGTGGCGTCAATATATTCTGGATCCACATCACCCCTAAGCAAACCAACATCAAGATCATCATCTTGGACAGACCCATCAATCCTGTATGACTCGTATTGTTCATGTTCAACATCCCTATCAACTTCTTCATTTTCTTCTGTTGCTATTACCTCTGGAACATCGTACGAGTTTCTGGGAGGTGCCTTTTGAACAACATACCAACTACCTTTCAATTTAGTGTCTTTAAGGTAAAAGACTTGATCAGCTTGAGATGCTAGCACAAATGGGTCATCCTTATACCATGTATTAGACACATTAACACTTGTGAAATACTCATCTGTGTATATTCCCTTTTTATTACTAATATCCCACCAATCACATTTGAAAAGGATCACTCGATTACCCCCACAATATTCTAGAACGAAAACAGCAATCAATTTGCCGAAGAAGTCGATTTCAAGACCTTTGTGCTCCCCTTTTACGACAACCCCACTATTAAGAGTTTTAAGAAATTGTTCACGCTCAGTGGTATGAAACCTATTCCCCTTGACAATGCAACCAGAATATTGTATAACTCGTGGATCAGGACCACGTGCTAATGAAACTAATTCATCCATAACGTTAGGAGATTTCTGCGCATACATTAAAGGGAAATTTAGTTAAAGATATCAAGTATAAACAAAGTGAATAAATTTTAATAAATGTTCACTGTGCATTTTAAAAAATGTTCAAGTATCTTTAATCCAAACACTTACATGTTCCTCAAACCATTTTACAAATTGTTGTTCATGCCTCTGTAGAACATTAGTTTCGCCTTGTCTCCTGATATATTCCTTATGCTCTCTATATATAAAGTGTACAAATATTATATGACACAAAAAAGAAGAAAAAATGTGAAGGATGTACACAATATGATAGTTTACTTACTCTAAATAGGGATACATCTCATAGCAATTACTTAGCACGTACATATGAGCTTTATGAAGTTCATTTATACCCATTTCAACATAAGTTGCAGCTCCAAACAAGCGTACATTTGCTGAAAAGACAGACAACCTTCCACTTTGCTGTCCTTGAAATCCATCATCATTTCTCTCTAGTCTATTGAATCTTGTTTCAATGTCTTCAAAATACATTGAGCAAAAATTCATACATTCATTGTCTATATATGCTTCAGCAATTGAACCTTCTGGACGTGCTTTATTTCTCACATATTTCTTCAAAGTGTATAAGAACCTATTAACATACATTACCATGTCAACAAATATAGTTAAAATACATATCAAATTTTAAGAAATGTGAACAATGATTAAATAACATTGCTCATTACCTTTCAATTGGATACATCCATCGAAATGGCACAGGTCCAGCTAGGATCGCCTCACGAGGAAGGTGAATTGCTAAATGTACCATCACATCAAAAAATGCTGGAGGAAATATCTTTTCAAGCTTACATATTATGATGACAATGTCTTTTTCCATTTGCTCTAACATATTCAACTTCAATGTCTTGCTACACAACTCTTTGAAAAATAAACTCAACTCAGTTAATGCATTGCAAACATCCTTTCGCAAGTATCCACGTATTACCACTGGCAGTAACTGTTGTAGGAAAATATGGCAATCATGGCTTTTCATACCTGCAATCTTACAATTATTTTCACTTACACACCGAGAGATATTTGATGCAAACCCATCTGGAAGTTTGACTGACTTCATCCATTCACAAAAATTCTTCTTTTCATCTGCAGACAATGTATAGCAAGCATGTGGTAGCAAATATTTGTCATCATCTTTTTTTAGGTGTAATTCCTCCCTGATACCCATTTCCTTCAAATCCATGCGAGCCTTTATGCTATCCTTTGTTTTTCCCTCTATATTCATCAATGTTCCCAAGACACTATCACATATATTCTTTTCAATATGCATGACATCTAGATTATGCCTCAACTTAATTGATCTCCAGTATGGCAATTCCCAAAAAATACTTTTTTTCCTCCAATTCAACTCATTTTCAGCACGTTTTCTCTTCTTCGTGTTCGGTCCCTTCCCGAGCTCAACATTTTTTACCGACTCCAATTGCATTAGTATATCATCACTGGATAGTATTTTAGGTGCCAATCTTCGCTCCCGTTCACCATCAAATTCCTTGTACTTTCTCCGCCAATAATGATTTTGTGGGAGAAAGCGACGATGTCCCATATAACAAATCTTTCTACCATGTGTCAAATAACAAAAAGATGTTTCCTTATTACAAGTAGGACATGCCAATTTGCCTTTTGTACTCCACCCTGATAAGTTTGCATAAGCAGGAAAGTCATTAATGGTCCACAACAATGCTGCATGCAAACGAAATCTCTCTTTAGATGACATATCATAAGCCTCTACGCCATATTCCCACAAATCTTTCAATTCGTCTATCAATGGTCGTAAATAGACATCAATGTCATTTCCAGGAGACTTCGGTCCAGGAATAAGCAATGACATCATAAAGAATGGTTCTTTCATACATTTCCATGGAGGCAAATTGTACGGCATAAGAATTACTGGCCACATGCTATAAGCATTACTCATGTTACCAAATGGATTAAAGCCATCACTGGCCAATCCAAGCCGAACATTCCGTGGTTCCTTCGCAAACCAACCATAGTTCTTGTCAAATTCATGCCAAACTTCAGAATCTGCTGGATGCCTTAATACCTTCTCCTCCGGATCCTCAAAACGTTTCTCTTTATGCCACCTCATGTCTGAAGCTGTCTTTCTACACATAAATAATCTCAGCAATCTCTCTTTTATGGGAAAGTAACGCAGGACTTTGTGTGGAATCTTTTTACCCTTAGCATTTTCATATTTGTATCTAGACTCATTGCATTTCGGACATTTATCATCCATTTCATATTCCTTCCAAAAGAGTATACAATCATTTTTACATGCATCTATCGTCTCATATCCAAGGCCCAGGTCTCGCAGAACCTTATTAGCTTCGTAATGATTCTTTGGCAACTTCTCTCCTTCAGGAAGGGTATCCTTAAACAACTCAAGTATCATGTTGAAAGATTTATTACTCCAACCATTGATTAACTTAATATGTAGCAACTTTACAATAAATGACAACTTCGAATACTTATGGCAACCTGGATAAAGTTCACACTCAAAATCTCTCAACAATCGTGAAAATTTATCTGCCCCTCCTTCAAAATCACAAGAATCATGGTTGCTAAATGCTTCCCCCTCCCCTTCAAAATCACAAGGATCGTGGTTGCTAAATGCTTCCCCTATTGGCACCTGGGTCCCATGAGTGTTAGATGATTCCCCCACAAAAGTATCCATGAATGATCCAGCATACAAGTCTTCCATAATTTCTTGCATGGCACTATCATCTCTAACTTCATTATCTTTCAGGCCTTCATTGTCATCCTCCCTCACTAGTTCTTCATAAGTTTCTCCGTGATGATACCACCGGGTATACATTTTATCCATCCCATACTCATACAAGTCATCATGCACCTCATCAAGATCTTTGTAGTACACATTTCTACACTTTCTACACGGACACCGAGTTCTATTACGTCGGTCTGTATAATGACGTGCAACTTCCATAAATTGTTCTATTCCTCTCCTGTATTCGATGCAAGCCCTATCTGTAAGCTGCAACCAACTCTTATCCATCTTGATGTCCCTAGTTATCACAAGTTGAACAAACAAATTGGTCTTTATTACTCATTATGCATGCATTATGAATCCTAATCCTAATGCCCTTAATATATATATATATATATATATATATATACATACAGTCATTCTATTATGAAGCCCACCTTACGCAAGGTTGCGTAAGGTCCCCTTCATATGGCCAATTTTATATGACAGTTCGTAAAATTGACCGTTGGATTAGATGTCCATCTTCTGTATGTCATGCTTGCAAAAAATCATAGTGATCCGACGGTTGGTTTATGAGAAAAATGACTTTGAAAAAAACTGGAATTCAAATAATAAAAAATTGCTGTTTTTTTCCAGTTTTTCTCAAAGTCATTTTTCTCAGAAACCAACCGTCGGATCACTGTGATTTTTTGCAGGCATGACATACAGAAGATGAGCATCTAATCCACCGGTCAGTTTTACGAACTGTCATATAAAATTGGCCATATGGAGGGGACCTTACGCAACCTTGCGTAAGGTGGGCCTCATAATAGAATATATATATATATATATATATATATATATATATGGAATGCTATTATAGATCTAAAATTTGCATTTGACTAATTAATTTCCATCAGGGCTGGCCCTAGGTTTTGGGTGGCCCTAAGCGAGTTCCTAGAATGAGGCCCTTCTACATTTTGACATATAAAAAAAAAAATTGAATACCTTAGATTCTCTTAAGCTAAAACCTACTACCATACTACAACAAGCAATTCACAAAAGGGTTTTCATTTGGCTCACCCAGAACCACCTAGCCTATCACCATTCACTAAAACACATGTATCAAAATAATATCAAAATACTCAATTTATTAAAATAAATATAATTCAAATATATAGGAAATAAACAAAAAGTATACAGTTAAATCCCTAAATAACATCAAATAAAAGTTTGAGGTTGCAAAAGTTTGAGATTGCTACCTGCATCACATTAATTTCAATCAAAATTAAGGGGTAAGTTGAAATTTCAATAATTAAAACACATCAAATCTATCTTATATTCAATACACTTAATATATCAAATTCGCTTCAGCAAGTTGTTTGGTCCTATTCAATTATTAGTGTTATTAATGCCCATAAAAAAAAAAAGGTCAGACCAACATCTGTTAAATATTCCTACCTGCATCACATTAATTAGGTTTTAAAGAACCATACTTAGATTGTGTTTAATTTAAATTGTTATTAAGAAAAATATATATGTTGATTTGGGACACAATTAATTAGATGAAATGCATGTTTGAAGTAAATGTAGACTTTATATATTCAAGAAGCAAACCCATGGCATGTGGGTATTTATATGCATCTTGCAAAAAACCTGAAAAAAAATATCTTGTAGACATTTTACTATTTTACCCTTGAAAAAAAATAATTTACCATGGAAAACCAAAAAACCTGAACTATTTTTTTCCAGCCCCCATTTATATCTCTCTCTATTTTGGTAAAGCCCTATGGCAGCAAACCCATCCCTTTGGAGACTCAGCCATCCTTTTTGCAATCCCACCCCATACCTTCACGCCGGGGCCTTCTCTCTTTCCCTCTTTCTCTCTCACTCTTGACATGCAACTCTTTCTCTCTAAACCCGTTGCATTTGTTCTGACCTCCATTTTTGAAGCTTCAAGCTCCAGATTTCTCTCTCTCTCTTGCTATCTCTCTCATACGTCTCTTCTCTGTTTCTCTCACTACTCTCTGTTATTTCATCAAATCACTTAATCAAAATAGTTTAAATAGAATTTGAGTTGAAAGAGCATAGTTGAATGAGGATTAGACACAAAATTTCGGAGGGTTTCACCCTCTATTGTTGTTGAACTTGCTCACTATTTTCAGTTCTATATAGTATGTTTTGGATTTTCACATTCAATTTTAAGATTTGGATGCTTTCAAAATTTACTCACTATCTTCTTGATGCAGGAACACACCAATTACCTACTGATTCAGACTCAATTTGATTTTCAGCTCTATTTTAAGAAGGTATGTACCAATTCCCAAATATTTTTGAAATTTGATTTCAGAGTCGGAAAGACTGGGTCTTAGAAAGCATTTTAATAAATTATGTGTGGTTTGATCTAACAATAAGATGTAAATTTAATTATCTTCTATGCTGAACTGTGCTTAAGATGTGAACCAAAAAGTTAGGACGAATTATTTTTTTTGTTGTTTGTATAATAGATTTATCTGTCCCATTTTGGTTGATCTTTCTTTCATTTTCCCTGTCTGCTCAGTAAATGCTTTTATTTTGTTAGTAATTCTACAACCTTTCTTAGTGGCTGCAGTGTATCTCCAGTAATCTTTCATCATAATTTGCACACAATCAAGGTTTCATCCCTAGAGTTTGTGCATTTTTGTCCTCATGATTTTAATTTTAGGTTAGGGCCCTGTTTCCAAGTCAATTGGATCTTAAAGTTTATAAAACTTTATGAAAACTGATATATAGTATGTTCCCTACCAAGACACGCATATTGCAGCCTGCACTAGGTGGAAATGCAAATACTTCAATAATATGCAATATTACACTTGCACAGGTAACGCTTCATAAAGTTTATAAAACTGTCCTAGATTGATTAATATCTAGCTATTGGTGTGGTGTGTCTTCAGTAGTTTAGCATCTGCGATTGAGCATAACTTAGTATGAAAACTGAATAATTTGTAGTTAAAAATATTGAGATGTATTTACATTTTCTCTTCCCCTTTAAATTAACAAATTTAAGAACTAATATTTATGATCTAGCCTGATGGTCAAGTTACAATAATTTCAATAATTCAATATGCTTTATGATGATACTTGAAATGGAATTCTTACGAAAAACTTTAGTTATTTTACAACCTTCCCATACCACTCTTAAGTTCCAAAAAGTTTTAAGTCATTTATTATTTGGTTTTGATCTTGAGGTATTTCACTTAAGTAGGTCTTGTACATTCCAGTATTCCAAAGATATTTGACAAGGATATAAGTTTATGCTGAAAGTGAAATTTATTTGCTTGTGTGTAAAGAATTGAAAATTGAAAATATCTTTATAGAGAATTTTCGAACTTTCTATGACTTGATAGTTGGAACCATTTGATGCTGGTTTGAATCCAAATGTGCTAGAAACAAAACTAGACTTTCTGTGAAATTTGGGTTCAAAACCTTTCCTTGATGGTTTGAACCATTTGGCTGAAAACCAATTTCCTGATTTGCTCTAATTTCTTTTGTTACTCCAATCTTGTCAAATTGTTTTATTTTTTTTTTAGAGAATATTATTTTCTTGGGATTCTTATGTCCATTATAAGATAGTTTTTGTGCAAGTCACTTTTAAACTACAAACTATTTATCTTTTTCTTTTTAACACAAAGGTTAAAAAGGTGATATTACAACTGTGGTGGAGATCTAACTTTGGGGGGGTTCCTGAAAGACATTTTAGATTATGAGTGGATCATGAGATTTGGATTGTTGATTATAAGGCACACAGGTCTAATGAATAATGGCTGTAGATTCTGGAATTCATTTTCCATAAACTTATGAAGTTGGCTGAACAGAAGTCAAATTTAAGTTGTGATCTGCATTGAGTGTTTTAAATTGCAGGTTTGGTAAAGAAAGTCTTTCTGATTTTAAAAATTCCATCTTAACATACTTTCTACTTTGTTAATATCTGGTTTGAATGACTTTCAGGTCAACAACATAAGAAGTATTGACGAGGCTATAGTGATTGGTGCTACCCTCTCTTTGTCGTCTTTAGCTTTGGTTCTGCAGGTAGCTTTCTTTCTCACTGTGATGGTAATTGATCTGCTTTTTGATTTTTCTTGGTGTTTCCAGCTTTGCTCATCATCATCAATGAAATAAATAGTTCACTATTGTGTAGATTGGTAATTTTTATTAAACTTAGGCAGCCTGATTTAATTGATCATTGGATAATGCTATTGGTTTTATCGGTAGGTTTTGTAGCATTTGATGTAGCATTTGAATTATAAATAACTTGGAACAAGAAAAAATTGAACTTAGAATTCTTGTCACAAGATCTGTATACCATCTTATCTCTTGAATGTGGATTTTATTCACTCTATGATGGAGCTCACTCAATATAATTTTCATGGTCATTGATTTGCTCACTTTCTATCTAGTGGTCACCCTTCATTTTTAAGGCACTTAGGATAATGGCTTAACACATAGCATATTATTATTGAATTCATTAGAAAAGTAAATTTAAATCCCTACATTTACAGAGGATTGATGTCTAAATCCTCACATTATTTATATTGTTTGCTTTTTTATAATAATATTGTCTTTATGAAATCTCCGCCAGCTTTTGTTTTTTAACATTAAAAATTGTTTGCATCCCATATCATTAGGGAGGATATAGAGGCTTCTACTCTAAAAATACCATGACATTTATTGACACCAAAAGTTGTCAATGACATCCATAAACGTGGTGGCATCTTTCTTCGCACTTCACGAGGAGGTCATGATACCAACAAGACAGTTTGATAACATCCAAAACTGGGGGATAAATCAGCTTCATTTCTGTTTCCCTTTTCCTTGTTGTTTGAAGAGCTTAAATTTTTCAAAGTTTATGAAAAAATCTAATCTCTTTCTGGTTCGAGGTGTACATAATTGGAGGTGATGGTACTCAAAAAGGAGCAGCTCTAATTTACAAGGTGATTGATTCCTCTAGGGGTCCAACCTATCTAATTTGGTGAGATACTATGTCTATTAAGCGTATCATTATTTACTAATTTAATTTGGTGAGATACTATGTGTTGGGTTCCCTTTATTTTTTTGGGTTTGGTTTTTTGTTTCCTTCAATCTTAAACTTGAGTGAAAATTGGATTGGAATTAGATCTATGACTTGTGCTGTTGCTAAATCAGCAACTAATGTGCTAATATATGAAATGCATGTTTCAAGCCTTCCCTTTATTTTTAACTAATGTGCTCTTTTGTTTTCTATCAATGACCATTCCATACGTCTTCTACATCAATTTGTTATAATTGTCTGATTGAAAATATGATTCCATATTCCTCTGTCTTGATAATGTTATCCTATTTTTAGTTGGCTTCTTTTTTTTTTTTCCTAAAAAAATGATGTTG
The DNA here is from genome assembly GCA_017140935.1 of Hamamelis virginiana. Classification (NCBI taxonomy): domain Eukaryota; kingdom Viridiplantae; phylum Streptophyta; class Magnoliopsida; order Saxifragales; family Hamamelidaceae; genus Hamamelis; species Hamamelis virginiana. The sequence continues at coordinate 4,468 of JAESVK010058558.1, read as the reverse complement.
GCTTGTCATCTTTATATATAGTATTTTTCTTAAATTGTTAATGTATTTATGATCATACTGATGAACCCTTAACTTGTTACATGACTCACATACTTGGGAAGGTCCCCAAAGAACTAACATGTGCTGGGGGGAAGATCTAGCTATGAATGGGGTGGCCCAACAGAGAAATTGCAACACAAGAGGGTCTTGGACTTGCACAGAACAGGCTGTGCGCCTAGCTGAGTTTAAAACCTGAATGCTAATCATTTTACTGCTTCTCATGCTTTGATTCAATGTAACTTGGAAATAATATTTAATTATTCTTTGAATTATTGGTTTTATGTTTTATCCATCCCTATGTAATCAAACTTAAAAATAATAAACAATCCAAGACAATGGTTCAGATTTAGTATAAGTTGGAAATAATATACAATCAAACTTGGAAGTGATAAAAAAGAAAAAAATAAAAATAAAAATATGATGTCAAGCATGAAAGCAATGGCTCATATTCAATCTAACGTGGCAATATATGATATCAAGTAATAAGCAATGGTATAGTTGATGAAGAACATACCCCAAGCAGCTTCACAACTCAGAGCACCGTGATGAAGGTGGGCACACAGAAAAGCAATGGATGCTTGGCTTCAAGCTTTCTTCTCCTAATATCTTTAGGGTTTCTATGTAGATGAAATCAAAAAGGAAAGTAGTGGAGGCTTCTTAGACGGCACCAGATTGGTAACAAAAGGATTTGCATAAATCCTTTCAATGTTCAAGCCGGTTTCTATGTAGATGAATTCAAAAAGGAAAGTAGTGGAGGCTCTATGTAGATGAATTCAAAAAGGAAAGTAGTGGAGGCTTCTTAGACGGCACCAGATTGGTAACAAAAGGATTTGCATAAATCCTTTCAATGTTCAAGCCGGTTTCTATGTAGATGAATTCAAAAAGGAAAGTAGTGGAGGCTTCTTAGACGGCACCACATTGGTTACAAAAGGATTTGCATAAATCCTTTCAATATTCAAGCGGCTACCAATTGGCGGGATGCCAAAAATAATTTATACTATAATTATAATGGTTTTTAATTATAATAATTTTCCCCTTTACTCTTTTTTTACCACATATCTATTATTATTTTTAAAATACTAAATTCATTAGAATATTTAAAAAAAAAAAACAACCGTTGGAGAAGATACATTTCTTATATAGGTCATTTATGCTAAAAAATCAAAGTGATCCAACGGTTGGTTTATGAAAAAAATTTCACTGTAAAAATTATTATACTTAGAAATATCATATTTTTTTATAGTGAGAATTTTTAAAATGTGACCGTTGGATCACAATGACTTTTGGGATAAATGACATGTATAAGAAATTTATCTTATCTAACGGTTGGTTTATTAAAATTTTTGAACCACGTTGGTGTTTTGAAAACGAGGGTTATGTTTTGTGGTAAAAAAAAAAAAAAAAAAAAAAAAAGGTAAGGAGAACATGTCCCAATCATAAACTTAGTAAAAAACAATAAAGGGGCAGGTTTTCTTACCACTCGTTTTATCATTATTTTTATTATTAAATTTTTTAATACCAATGTGAGTCGAATATTTTGAAAAACTGACTGTTGGATTAGATTCCTTTCTTATATATGTCACGATCGCCAAAAATCACAATGATCTAATGGTTAGATTTTCAAAAATTTATATGCTACCTACAATGTTTCTAATTAACTGTTAAAAAAGATTTCCATGAGGGTCCTGATTTAGAGCTTTACACTATGAGTTCTAATTTTATACAAAAAGATTCACGAGATTTCCAAATTCATTTATCTACTTGTTATTTTAAAAGCTTAAAAACATCTTGACCTATTGATATAAACTTTCTATGTGAGAAACTTTTCGGTATATAATTACATAAATAATCCAATCAACATATGCTTATAGAAACTTATGAAGCACGAAGTCCATAGATAATTTTGGGATATATACATATTTTGAAAAAATGGTTGTTGAATTAGATAATATACTTATGCATATCATGTCTGCCAAAAATCACAGTGATCCAATGGTTGAATTCTCGAAAATGTTACTGAGAAAAATTGTGGTAGTTTTCAATGGTCACATTTATTCTATACTCCTTCCATCCCATAACTTTTGTGGGATGGAGGGAGCTAGTAACTATATTTTGAAATTCTAACATTCGATCATTTTGATTTTTGGCATACAAGACATCTATAACTAAAGTTTATAATAATCAAACAGTCAGTTTTTCGAAATATGCATCCCACAAATTATTTATGGGCTTCATGCTTACCTAGCTTATGTAACCATATGATGACTAGATCGGGACTCATATTAAAAAAAAAAAAAAAAAAAAAAAAAAAACAATATTAGAAGCGGTAAGCGGCCCAAACTGATTCGTTAGTTTGATCCGATTCGCCCATTGGCGCGTCCAATAGCCCGTTTGACCCAGCACTACTCATTTTGATAAAATTAATAAAATTACGTGCTAAGGGATTTGATCCCCATACCTCTTTAAGATAAAAGCTTTATATATGTAACAATTCTTACAATTAGGCTAAGTATTAGCTTGAGATACCTTACGGTGATAGATAATATTTAACTTAATTTCATTTAAATTCTTTAATAATCATTAAATATATATAAAATAATATTTGGAAAAACACATTGTTGGATTAGACAAAGTTCTTATGAATACCATGCTCACAAAAAATTAGAGCAATTCAACTGTCAAATTTTGAATAATGATTATAGATGATTAGTGATATTTTTAACAACAAATTAGACAATTTTTCATATTGCCATTTTTTTAAAACTAACCGTTGGATTACTGTGATCTTTGACAATATGATATTCATAAGAAGTTTGTGCAATTCAATGATAGCTTTTATAAATATTTTGTATAATTAGTCATACACATGTGACTTGAGCTAGGTAAATTACAATGTGTACTTAGTATGAAATTGAGTGAGATTACTTGATTAGAGTCTATCACCAATGACATTTAGAAAAACTCACCGTTGGATTAGATAAACACATTTGACACCACTACCGAAAGGTCCACATAGTGAAATATTTTATCGAAAAATACAAAACTGTCCCGAACACAGTGAAAACACTCTAGCACAGTGAAAATACCCAACACAGTGAAAATAACCTAATACAGTGAAAAAACACTGCACAATAAAATTACCCAAAATAGTGAAAACACCCATTATAGTATTTTTAATTTGTGTTTTCACTGTGTTAGGTATTTTTACTGTGTGGGGTGTTTTCACTGTGTTTGGGGCAATTTCGTTTTTTCGACAAAATATTTTCACTACATAGACATCTTGGTAAACCTGAGAGATTAATTTGAGGAACTTCTTGGTATTCGCTCCTAATATTAGTAAGATTTTTTTAAAAAAATTTTGATAATCCATAATTAATTTTTGTTTTGATAACATTTAAAACTTTATACCACGAGGTCCAAATTTTGAAAATGACAAGTTCTAAATTCCAAAATTTAATAACATCTAATCCAGTTTTCTATTTGTTATGTTAAACGAATATTATTAAAAAATTCTTGAATTTAGAACTTTATACCTCGAGGTCTAATTTTATACCATAAGTTCCTTAAGATTTCAAATTGTTTATTTGTTATATTAACAATACCTTTAAATAAAATACTTATATCAAGGATTTATAGGTATGTTTAAAAAAAAATCCTTAATGCAATGATTAATTGAGTCACTTTTCATTTTGCGACAACTTTAACCATTGTCGCTAAAACCCACTTTTAATGATAACTTAATTAATCATTGCAAAAACGTTTTGCAAGAAAGTATAGGCTTGTCATTAAATTACATTGTTTTGCGACCCATTTATAATTTCATCGCTAAATGGTACTTTCGTGACAAAGTTTTTGATTGTCACAATTAATCACTTTTGGCAACAATATTGTCTTTCATCGCAAAAAATTACTATTGCGACAAAAGTATAAGTTTGTAACAATATGTCATTTTTTTGTGACACATTTGTAATTTTGTCGCTACAAGCCATTTTTTGGCAACAAAATTAATCATTGTCACAAAATATTAATTTTAGCTACAAAAATTTGATCGTTGCTAATAGTGATATTTAGCGACACACTAATAGATTTGTCACAACAAATCACTTTTCGTGACAAATCCTAATTTTGTTGTAATATATACCTTTTTGCAACAAACATATTTGTCACAAATATAATAATAAAATATTTTATATAAATTATTATTCACACTTATTTGCGACATCAATAATTTTGTTGCAAAAGGTTATTTGTGACAACATTTAGCGACAACATTATAACATTTGTCACAAAAATGATTTCCCACCAAATTTTTGGTGGGAATTTTTTGGTGGGAAAGTATTTGCGACAAGAATTAGCGACAACATAATATTTTTGTCGCAAAAAAATATTATTTTAGTACTTCTTAGCCACAAAATGAATTATTGTCGCA
>JAESVK010058557.1:18897-40217 GCA_017140935.1 Hamamelis virginiana | reverse complement strand
TACCGATATCTTCTCTATCTATGATTTCTCAAATCATCTTGAAGCGCCTATCAATGTGTTTGGACTTCTGATGAGACATAAGATTATTATATTGAACGATTCAATATTATCCAAACAGCTTTGCTTCCAAGGCGGCTACATACTCAACCTCTGTAGTGGAATCCGCTGTAACTGCTTACAACTCTTCCAACTAAACACTCCACCATTTAAGGTGAATAAATATCCAGATGTAGACTTTCTATCATCTATATCTGACTGAAAATCAGAGTCAGTGAAAACATCTACTTTAAGCTCATCTCCTCCATAGATAAGAGCCAAATCCTTAGTCCTTCTCAAGTACTTAAGGATGCCCTTAACTGCCACCAAGTGTGCCTCACCTGGGTTAGACTGATATCTGCTGACAACGCTTACAGCATGACTGATATCAGGTCTTGTACATAGCATAGCATACATAAGACTCCCCACAGCTGAAGCATAAGGGATCTTACTCATATGCTCTTTCTCTTGATCTGTCTTAGGAGACATATCCTTGGAGAGATGAATTCCATGTCTAAAGGGAAGCAAACCCCTTTTGGAATTCTCCATACTGAACCTCTTCAGTATTTTATCTATGTACATGGATTGTGAGAGACCGAGCAACCTTTTAGATCTATCTCTATAGATCTTTATACCCAGTATGTAGGTTGCTTCTCCCAAATCCTTCATGGAGAAGTTGCTAGAGAGCCAAAGTTTTATAGATGAAATCATTCCTACATCATTCCCAATGATTAGGATGTCGTCCACATATAGGACCAAGAATGTGACTGCACTCCCACTAACCTTCTTATACACACATGGTTCATCTATATTCTGAAGGAAGCCAAACGATTTGACTGCTTCATTGAATCGAATGTTCCAACTTCGAGAAGCTTGTTTTAATCTATAAATGGACCGCTGTAGCTTGCACACTTTGTGGTCCTCACCACTGGATATAAAGCCCTTAGACTGTTCCATATAAAGATCTTCCTCAATGTTACCATTTAGGAAGGTAGTCTTTACATCCATTTGACATATCTCATAGTCATAGTGTGCGGCTATAGCCAACAAGATCCTAATGGATTTAAGCATAGCTACTGGCGAAAAGGTTTCCTCATAGTCAACACCTTGCTTCTGATTATACCCTTTTGCCACTAGTCTAGCTTTGTAGGTCTCTACCTTTCCATCCGAGCCTATCTTCATTTTGTAAATCCATTTACAGCCTATAGGTATTATACCCTCAGGAGGATTTACCAAAGTTCAGACTTGGTTAGAATACATCGAATCCATTTCAGATTTCATGGCCTCTTGCCATCTACTCGAGTCGATGTCCAACATCGCTCCCTCGTATGTAGCAGGATCATTTGGATGTTCTTTGTCGCCAAGAAACAGCTCCTCTCTCATCTCATGAAGATACCCATATCTATCTGGAGGAGCAGATATCCTACTAGATCTACGAAGTGGTGGTGTAACAGTAGGTTCTGCCTCAACAGGGGCAGGGGTGGTATCAGTGTTGATCTGTGAACTCTCGGATAATTCCTTGAGATCTATCACTTGACCTTTGCCTCCTTCTTGAATAAACTCTTTTTCCAAGAACACGGCAAACTTATTAACGAAGACTTTCTCTTCATCAGTGTGATAGAAATAGTATCCCAAAGACTCTTTTGGGTACCCCACAAATCTACATTTGTTTGATCTTGCTTCCAATTTGGTTGCATTTTGGTTCTTAACGTATGCAACAGAACCCCAAATCCTCAGATGCTTAAGGCTTGGTTTCTTCCCATACCACATCTCATATGGAGTCTTAGGGACAGATTTGGAAGGAACCCTGTTCAACAAATAAGCAGCTGTCTCCAATGTATATCCCCAAAAGGATATTGACATATCAGTGTAACTCAGCATCGATCGTACCATGTCCATCAAAGTACGATTTCTCCTTTCAGATACACCATTAAGCTGAGGTGTACCAGGAGGAGTCCAATGCGATAATATGCCAGCCTCAGTCAGATGATCCAAAAAATCAGTGGTTAAGTATTCTTCTCCTCGATCCGATCGAAGAGCTTTAATACTTTTGCCAGTTTGTTTCTCCACTTCAGCTCTGTATTCTTTGAACTTTTCAAAGGATTCAGATTTGTGTTTCATAAGATACACCGTACCTAACCGTGAGTGATCATCGGTAAAGGTAATGAAGTAGGTGAAACCACCTCTGGCAACCTTGTTTAAAGGTCCACATACATCAGAATGTATTAACCCTAGTATGTTTCCTGCCCTCTCACTGTGACCAGTAAAGGGCGATTTGGTCATTTTACCCATGAGACAAGGTTCATAGGTAGGTACGGGTACAAGTACATATGAGCCTAATTGCCCATCCTTACCTAACCTATTAATCATTTCCTCACTAATATGACATAATCTTAAATGCCATACATAGGTTGAGTCATTTTCATCACGAGGTCTTTTATGCCCTTTAGCATTTTGATTTTTCTCTAAATAGTTTATACTACCATCCATGTTCAAGAAATATAGACCGCTTAGATATATGCCAGAACCTACTAACTTATTTCCAAAAGATATAGTACAACCATTCCTACTGAAAACAAATTCATAGCCAGAACGTGTTAAGGATGAAACCGAAACAATGTTCCTGACTATGCCTGGCATAAACAAACAGTCTTCTAATTTCAGAACATGCCCTGATGGTAAAATCAGGTCACAAGTCCCAACAGCTAATGCAGCAACGTTTGCTCCATTTCCTACTCGAAGGGAAACTTGATCTCGACCCAATTGTCTGCTTCCTCTAAGTTCTCTAATATTGTTACATATGCGAGAACTAGCACCGGTATCCAATACCCAAGAGCAAGCAGAGCTAACTGACAGATAAAATCCTGAATTAGGAACTATTCCTAATTCTTTAGACAGCTCATTGTTACAAGGTTCAGTCAAACAGTAGTCAAATTCATTTTCGGATATTTGTTTGAGTATAACCATGATATCTACAAAAATTAGTAACAGATTAATATATTTCATTAAACCATAATAACTTGGTCTTTAGTTTTATGGTGTCTCCCACTATTTTATCAAATCCCATACTCCCTCTATAGGATTCGAGAATTCAAAAATGAATTCTTAATGAGGATTGGGGTCCCATTTGAATTAGTGAACCTCACATAATAGTTTCTTGGATCACTATTCCAAAGGGGTGGATAACTCTTTATCCAATGCTTCACTAAGCAAGTTCCAATCTTCCTTTAGCCTCTAAATTACAGTAACCACACATAATAGTTTCTTGGTTAGTGTACTTTAGTTAAATCACACCTACCATTCACATGAGTATGGTCAATTGAATGTGGCTTCCCTCACATAATAGTTTCTTGGTAAGCCCCATTATCGCACCTCATGATATCCAATCTGTAACAAGCTGGTTTGAACCTTCATAATGAATGTGTTCCCACATATCTGCAGCCAAACACATCCACCATAAAGATTCTCCTATCTTGTAATGGTAGGAGGCTAGGATAAAGCAATCATATGCCTCTTCCTTACAATTTAAATTTGAAATTGAGGGGTATTTAGGTCTCATCAGAATATTAACATACATCACATGCATTTATATATCACATATATTTTATTAACCATTCTTTATTATTAGTACTTTAATGATACTCCCACTATCCATAAAGGAACGGGACACTATCATCAAAGACATATAATAATATGGTTAACGGGCCCCTAAAGCATACATCTAACATATATATGGGCCTAATGGAAAGAATATGGACTTTTAGGTTGGGCCCAACTAGAGCCAATAGTTGAGCCCTAGGTCTTATGTGGGTTATGTGATCGCAATTTTAACTTGTAACTATTACATAAAAGAAAAGATCTTCTCAAGGTCTTCTCTTTGTCCTCCCACTGCTCCATGCATCCTCGGGTCCACCATGTACCGTCTCGATCTTTGATGTACAATTACATAAATAAAGAAAGGGCATAAAGGAATAGGGGATACATATCAAAGGAGGGAAATAGGCATGCAAGCCCATAATTAAAATTACATCACAAATAATTTAAACTACTTTAAATTACAACCCATAAAAGATACACATCACATGCGGCCAATCACATCCAGATTAATTGGTCCTTAAGTCCATAACTTTCCATATTACAATTTAAACAATCACATTGAATAAATTAAAGAAACAAAGGAACAAGTAATAAATGGCAATGGCATATATTAAAGACAAGTTTTAATCTATCTTTCATCCCATGAAAATAGATGTTAATTTTAATCGCATTAAAATTAAGTAACTCCTTACTTTAGTGTTTTCTCTAAAACACCAAGAATCAGCCCCTGTTTTGCATTAAATATTTGCCCTATTTAAAACACCTTTTTAAATACAAGAACACTTCATTTCACTAGGATTTTCAGTGTTCTTTCCAATGGCAGGGGTCTCGTTAAGTGATTCCAACGTTTGATATCACTTTAAAGCGTTTTGTGACCGTTACTCCAAATCGTGACAGATTTGAGCATAAGTCACAAAATGCTTATCGCGGCTATTTAAAGTCAAAAATAAATGATGGGAACTATTCCTACATTTATTTAAGACCTTATATTAGTGAATTTGATAGGTGGCCTGCTGTAAAAACCATTTTAAATAAATTAAAAAGAATTTACAACATGACAGTAACTGCTGCCCAGAAAACAGCACACTGTTTATGACTTTATACAAAATATAAATCATATTAAAACTATATATTTTCATGTACTAACCATTAGAACAATTCAATATATCATTGTGGATGATCCCTAAGCATTTTAATCCAATTAAAAGCCCAACACCAAGTGTTTAAACCACAAAACCCATATATGGTAATTAGGGTTTCTAAAACCCAATTTCACACTTTACTTTTATTACTTCACTATTGTATTTCCAAAATGTTGTAAAACAATTTTTCAATCATATAAAACATTTAATAAACATATGTGAAGATAATAAAAATAAAACAAATGCCAACTAGTGGCCGTGACACACTAAGGGTCCTAAACCCTAGTGTGGCCGAATTCCATAAGAGGGTTGGGGTTTAGGGTTTTTTATGATTTTGACCTTTTAAGATTCTAGAATCAAAATAATCAAATCATAAATTAGGGTTTCCTTAAATCCCAATCATATCATCCAATATTAGGGTTTCCAATTTTTAAAAGATCCCAATTTATACAATCTTGACAAATCAAGAAAGTAATTAAAATTGCATCTTTACAAAATAGGAAACTTACCTAATTCTTTATAGGGTTTCTTAAATCCCTATATGCAGCCACCTAAAAATTAATTAATCTTATTAATTAACTTACTAATAACCTAATTAATTTCACAAATCAAAAAGGCAAGAAGACACATAATTAAAACTAATCCAATTAGGGTTTCATCAAGATTCATTAAAGAATCAAGATTAGGGTTTCGAAAACCCTAAGTGTGCTTCCATCTTCTAAACTCCATCTAGGGTTTCTAAAACCCTTATTGCCGTACCAAGCTAGGGTTTCAAACCCATGAATTCCATAACAAACTAGGGTTTCAAAACCTTTGGTGGCCGAGAACCATATTAGGGTTACAAACCCTAAAATCTATCCCCATATACTAGCCGCCTATACTAGGGTTTTCAAACCCTAAGTTCGTAACTCACAAAGGTTTAAGAACCTTATATGCAGCCCCATAAAAAAACGTCCATGGCTAGGGTTTCAAGAACCTAGTTGGCAAAATAAAAATAAAACAAGAAAGGGTTCAAGAACCCTAGGGCCGAATTCCATATTGAGAATTTCTCAAATCCCCAATTAATTATAACACATTTTAATATATGCCATACCAAGCCATTCATGATTCGAATCATGGATTGAGTTGGCTCTGATACCACTGAAAGAATACGATAAGGGAACGCAGCGGAATATAGGATTTAAAAATTTTTTCCCATTGTATTCATCCAAGAATCTACTCAATCGATAAAACGAATCAAAACAATTAATTGAACGAGAATTAAAAGCTTACTTGATATGTTCCTTTGCAAAAGCTCCCTTCACTTTGATGATCGTCCTCGCTCAAACCTCGAGCCCCAAAAGTATGGCGGCCTCCAATGAGAGTCCACATGAACACAAGAGCCGATAAACTTTCTTGATCTTTCAACACATTGAAAAAGCAAGCTTGGAGAGGGAGAGAGAGAGAGTGGCGGCACCTAGAGAGAGAGTGGACTTGGATGAGTCAAGCTTGTGGCTATTAGGGTTCTCTCTCTTTAAATAATCCTCTCCTCTTCTTAGGGTGTTTGGTTACTAGTGCTAGCATGACCATTAACCCTGTTTTGGTTACTAACACTCTTGAATTAGATATCTCTTTGACTCTTAATTAATTAACCTTTAATTAATTAAAACCAAACATATATTAATAAGAGTGTAACCCTCTCACATGTTTAACAACCTCACTTATGTCCTTATGTGTGTGACCCATTGGGTTCATCCCAACCTAGTAGTGGCAGGGGACATCTCAATGTCGCCCAAAATAGAAACTTTCTATTTTTAGGTTCGATTGGAACAATTCCAATTTTGCCCTCAATGATAACCCTTATCATTAGGCCTTCACTAGTCATGAGTGACATCTAGCAATATGTCATGACGTACCCTAGGTGTGGCTGAATATACGAACGTGTAAATGAACCCTTCGTGCTATAAATAATCCCTCACCAAACAATGTCTTGATTAAGTTAGTTAGGTATGGATTCATGTCAAACCCTAACTTAATCATGTGTTACTAATTCACCAGATTATAATCTCAATTAGGTATACCCTTGAAACACTTTTCTTGGTAACCTTCTGCTTTGGCCAAAGACTCCATTGAGATAGTAACTGTGAACTAACTAAGACATTCGCCCTTTCTTATTAAGGGTGGTGATCCTCTATTGCACACTCACCTATCTTCATACATAACTCACTAGAGCCAATGAGCACCGATTACATCCTTATGATTAAGGGTGTACGAGATACTATCAAACTCTAGCAACTCATATATAAGATAACAAGTGGTGTCTCAAGTCTAAGGATTACAACTGTGACTATACACATGAGCAGCCTTTGACATACAAATAGAATTCCATAAGCTGTACTCATATTGGTCACATTCAGTGCACTTGTTCTCTAACAAGCACCCACAGGTTTACTATAGTGTCTCTACACAGATGGTTCGAGACTCACCATCCTCCCATGGAGCTAGTAAAACCCGAGCTAATCTTAACGGTTTATAATCGTCCAAATATATAAACCTATGATCAGGAACTAGTTTAGGATAGATGTACTTGAAAGTTATAAGTCTCTCTATCTCAACACTTGAGATATAACTCTCTATCATACTATCCAAGGACTTTATCATGAACAGTAATTAAACACAAGTTTACATGATAAAAATAGCGATATCATAAATGAATAAAGTTTCATACAAGATAATATAATGAAATATAAAACCCTAAACACAAAAGAACAATTGGTATTAGGGCACATATCTAACAACCACAAGTTAACTAATGCTTATACTACATGCATGCTCATTGTAGGATGGTGCATGTAACGGATTTATCGAATGGGTTGACGAGTACATGGAGCGTAAACGTCGATCTTCCATACAAGCATCGAATGCCTCAATAGTACCTCCCTCGGATGCCAACCAAGTTACCCATCTACAACAAGAAGTCATTCTTTTGAAGCAAACTCTAAGATGGCACTCAATTATTATTTTCTTATTGGTTGTAGTTGTGTTAGGACTATTATTCAAAAATTGAAATGTAATTTGTGGCTACCAGACTCAGATTTGAACCTTTATCTGTAATAGATTGAGCTTGGAGTGTATATCGTACATTCCATTTTGGAACTAGTATATTAGTTCATAATTTGCATGCGGTGCCTGTGAACCAGCCAACCTGAATATCCCGAGGGATCGGGAGGCCTTTTGTTCACTTTGAGGTTTCAGTGGATTTGTGGATGATCTTTATCAGTCTCGATTTATCCTTCTCTATTATCCACATTTATCCTTCTCTATTATCCACTTAAGATTGGGTTTTTGAAAAAGGATAAGAATTTGTAAAAATCTGGGAGTCGCCACCTTATTTTTAGGGAACAAGGAAACCACAAAAAAGAGTTTTATTTTGAATAAAACATTGACCCCATATTTTGGAAAAGCATGGTCTTTGAATCAAAGTAGGATTCGGGGGCTAGGTTACGAAGTGGGAAGGTTCCAAGGAACTCATTGTAGGCACCCACCTCGCCCTAATTAAAGGTCTCCTAATTAAGTTTGGGCTTTATCAAAATCTTATCAAAACAATGCTATTTATTTAATCAACCACAAAATATGAATAATAATATATAATAATAATAATAGATAGTACAAAAGAATAAAAGAAACCTAATGATCTTAGGAGACAAGAGTCAACCTAAGATTGGACCTGCGCCCTATTGACTGCCTACGTACCTTACCAATTGCTTGATAAAGATCAAAGTCCACATAGTTCGATTACGTAGGATTCTCCTATTGTAATGAACTACACTATCATTAGCATTCTATCTCATCCAGGACTTTATCTTCGAGAATTTTTATTAATTTGAAATCCTTTTTAGAAAATAATTCATCAATTAATAGATTCCCAATGAAATTAGAATTCTTTTTAAATCACAATTCTTATCCAATCACAACTCTTTTCAAAATGGGAATTCTATCCCGAATTAAATCCTTTCAAAAGGTGGAATTTCATTCCAAGTCAATTTCAAGAGTACCAATTTCATTGGGATTCATTAATGATGGATTAATTTTAGTAAAACACTAGTTTTAAAATCCTCTTGAAAATAGGATCCTAAACTCACTAGAATCCTTATTTTAATGTAATTTTACAACAAAGGGGAATCCTAAGTGGGGTCAAATGACCCCCCTAATCCTAGGGTTTCTAGCTAATCCTAGGTTAGTCTAAACACCTAAAACACTAAACAATGCATGCTGGAATTTCTGGAAAATACACAAAAATGCAATAAACAAATGCAAACAATGCATGAAAAATGTCCTAAATGCAATCTAAATTGTCTATGTGAACCTAGGCATGTTTCTAAGTTAATTTGGGCCTAGAAAAGGACATTTAATACACTTTAAAGGTATTTTCAATTCATGGACAGATTTGAATATACCTTTTAAAATGCATTAAAGGTCATGAAAATAATAAATAAAAAAGGTAAAAATGACTAACATGTAACTTAATATGCAGACTAAAATTATCATCATAACATAGCATCATAATCATACTTTTCATAACTCATTTAATCACAAGGGAAGAGACTTACCTTTGCATGCTCCCTCGAACACATTTTATATATCAATCAAATCATCCAAGTGATGAAAATAATTTATGATAAGAACAATGTTAATGCTAAACTCAAAGAAACTAACATCCTAATATGATTACTAACATAAGAAACTTAAACATGCATTCCTATAAAATAACTCCTATCATGCATATTAACATATAAAACACCTAATCCATAATCAGAGAAGAAAAGAAAAAGATGAAAAGATGTGCCAAAACTTCTATCCTAATCATGCATTCTTATATAACAAATCCTAAAGCTAATCCCTATTATGCATACTAATAAATAAACTAACCTATCATGCATACTAATAAATAAACTAAGCTATCATGCATATTAAAGAAATATGAAAACACAACCTAAACACTTATTCCTAACACAACATGGACACAGAAAAGGAGAAGAAGAAGAAGAAAAAAAGAAGAAGAAGAAGAATGCAAAAACTATAAACTTTACAACTCTACTAACCTTCTTTACTTCCTTCCCTTTTGCTCCAAGCCTTCTCTTCAAGCTCCAAGGACTCCAAGAACTTCAAAAGTATAGCTAAGAGTGCTATGGGGGAAGCTTGTACAATGCTTAAGCCTCTACTCTCCAAGCTAGCTCTCTAATGCTAATTAATTAATTGTGTTAAAACCGATTTCAGGGCTCTCTATTTATAGGGAAGCCTGAAATTGATCAATGGTTGAGTTTGAATCCCTTAGAAATGATCCAAGGGCTCTAAACCAGCCTTCCAAGGTGTTAGAGTGCATCCCAAAGTCCCCAAGGCTGAATTGGACACATGACAAGTACTAGAAGAGTCTAAGTACTAGAAGAGTCCTGACTGAGAAAAAACACTGAAAATTGGCAAAATTGGGCTTTTCGGGCCCGTTTTAAGTCCAAATTCGACGATTCAAGTGCCGAAACGATCGTGATTCGATTCTCCATGTTCTAAGAAATGTTTGAAGTGAAAATGCATTGACCGAGGTCAAATTTTTAGGGAAAAGTAGACCAATTATCTGTTTAAGTCGACCAATTAGCTGTTTAGGGCCTGCCGGGCTCAAATTAGTGTTTTGAAATCTGCCAACCAATTGCTCTCGAAATCATTTCTTCTTCTCGAAACAAGTTTTGAAACATTTTAAGAAAGTGTTTTGAAGCCTTTGAAGGCTTTGGTTTGATAAAAAGATCAAATCCCGGTCGTTCTCGGCCGAAACCCTAATTTGAACTTGAAAGGGCCTTTTGAGCCTTGAGAGACAATCATGAGCTAGGAGGCTTAACAAGCCTTACCATTGATCAAATTAGCTACTAAACACATCCTAAATATCCATGCCAAAGTCTCGGGACAATTCGAGACAAGATCAACAGTTATTCAGAGCTTTTGTGATTCAAAGGACAATACTGCCCTTGAAGTCACAAAAGGCCTTATTTTCTATCAAGCCTGGCTCAGAATGCCATGAAACTTTACAGGGATACTCCTAGACTCTCTAAAAACTAAATGCAAAAAGAACCGACTCGATCTAACCTAAAAACCTACATGCGATAATGACCTCTATCTAGATACTCATAAGGGTAAAACTGGTAACCTAGGGTTTTAACACCCTATCTTATTTCAAATCACAGGCAACCATTAATTGCCCTACTCATGGTCAAAAATGGATGTCTACAGTGCCCTAATCTCTATAAATATTAGTTCATAATTTCATGTTACTTTTTGATTTGGTAAAGGATTTTATGCCGTCATGATATACACCAATTTGCTTAGAATTTCTTACTAGTGAGAAACTTTGTAGTAGATATGTAAAACATGTTATGTTTGAAATGTATATTGTGCAATTGCTTAAGCTTAGGCACCTAGTGGAGGTCAAGGTGACCAATATGGCAATCAGATCAGATAATGGTTGAAGTCGTAGAAGCAGTTGAGCGTGCAAAAGTATAATTATACCCACTTTTTAGACCAAAGGAAAACGAAAAGATTTTTTCCTATATTATCCTGGTTCTTAGATAGATGTACAATTCTCTCAAGGGCCATTGTCTAGTGCAATGGTAAAAGTCTGGGCTGTTGAGCGTGAATGTGCTGGTTTGACTCTTGAAAGCAACCACTTTGTGCAAAAAAAGAAGGTTCAGATCACCCCCTCTTGGACCCGCTTTCGCATAACCAATATTGGGTAATGGTCTTTTTTAGATATTCAATTATGCAATTTGATTATTTATTGGTGACTCTAAATCCAAACATAAAAGAGAATGTTAAGCTTGCAGGCACATGAGAACACTACAAATCATCTTTCTGCAGCTTCACTAAGCAGTGGTTTTATCAAGTGCTAGACTATTATAGGAAGTACATTCTTCTCAATATGCATTATGTGTCCTTTTGAAGTCATTTTATTTTTCTGTGTATATATTTTCGTGCACCGTATGCTTATATGTGGGATTTTATCTATTCTACAGACTTCAATATGAGACACAGTAGCTCAATAGATATAATTTGGAACTATTTGACCTCTCATTGTGGCAATGAACACTGCCAAAATTCATTGGCATTCAATATTGCGTTTCGTTTTATATTTGTCCTCTTAGATTCCATAAGAGAATGCTTATGATATAATCCAATAATGCCTATGTACAGCCTTTCAATCCAAACAAGATATATATATGACCTCATCATCATCAATCCATCATCTGTTTTAATATGTTTTAGACATACAGAACCCAAAAAGCATCCATAATCCTATAGTCCATTCAATTAAACAAAGTTTAGTTTACATGTCCATAAATTAATATTTATATATCTTAAACCAAAAGTTCAATTCAAACACCACAGTACCCTTCATAAGCATCAGCAATCCGACCTCCATGCACCACCACCTGCTGAGATATATACAAACATAAAAACAAGATACCAGTATAATAAGCCAAGATATCAGTATAAATTATGGTTATATCAAACGAAGTCATTATGTAACTAAAATGCTACCAATATTATGCATATAAGTATACCTGCAGTTGAATTATAATCATCCTCAAAGTTTTGATCAGGTTGAGAGACCCCAGGCTTCATGAGAGGACAATTCCTCGTGTCGTGGAGTTGACCAACTTGGCCACACGCATTGCACTTTTGATTTTCCTTTGTTTTTTGCTTCGCTATAGCCTTTTCTTTTCCATTTTTGAGTCGTTTTCAGCATCCTTTTGCTCGAACCTTCTTTAGCTCTGAATAAACATGTGATTGTGAGTTTCTGCTTTGGCCACAAGGGATGTCAATAGTGGGAATTGGAATTGAAGCCATCTCAGTTTCAGTTGAATCCATAATTGCGTCAAACCTGACTGATCTCTCATCGCATAATGATATAATGTCAACCAACCTCTGTAACCGCGCATAATGTTTACTACGCCGTAAAAGAATCGCAGAGGTATTACGCAAATCCACCCCTTTACTTTCAAGAATAGCATTCATCTTCGCACCCTGGGTCCACCGCAGCTTGATGTAGATATTCAGTAATTGGAAAATCCGTTTGAAGTGAAAAAATGCCACCAAATGTCTGCACGGAATTCCCTGCCACTCAAATAATTTACAGCTACATGTTGCCACTGTCGTAGTCTTATCCTCATCAATCTTATGACCCCGTTCATCCTCTGATGCGTGCTCGACATCATACCTGCAAGTATAATCATCTTCACAAACACAAGTTATGATATAAATCGGACTCTCGAATACTTCATCTTGGAATTTTTTAAAAATACTGCGGGTATAAATGGATGCCATCTGTTTTTCCATCGGAATTCGGGTCTTGAGAATAAGCTGCTCATTAATGTCAACATGGTCCGCATTAAACTCTGAATGCCTCTGCTTTGATAGTGCTCGATCAAAACAAGTATTGAATTCATGCAGTGAATTGTTCTTGCTCAAATATTTTTTGAAAAAAGAATGTGAACTTTCAGCACGTTGGCTACTAGACATGCCTACAGCAAATACGTGTTTCACATATGCCAATATCCATTTAAATCGCAATGTATACATTGTCTTGCAGTCCATTTTTAAGGATTACATCCATCCATCTCATGTCGAACTCATCTCGATCCTCTGAATCCCAAATACACCTTTTTAAATCATCTCTCACAGCATGGAACGCAGTTGCACTTAGCTTCTCGGAGAACTTACTCATAATGTGCCAAATGCACAACCTATGAAAAGTATTCAGAAG
This sequence comes from Hamamelis virginiana, assembly GCA_017140935.1. Classification (NCBI taxonomy): domain Eukaryota; kingdom Viridiplantae; phylum Streptophyta; class Magnoliopsida; order Saxifragales; family Hamamelidaceae; genus Hamamelis; species Hamamelis virginiana. Next base: position 26,657 of record JAESVK010058557.1, on the reverse strand, counting down.
CATATGTTCAATGGCTTTAGCTATTGCCAGATTCTGGTCGGTTATGACCATGCTAGGCGGACCCCCATGCATTGCTTCAACCATTGCTCAATTAACCATTCAAAAGACTCAGTTGTTTCGTCGCTCAAAAATGCAGAACCAAACAACACTGTTTAGCCATGGTGATTGACTCCCACTAGCGGTGCAAAAATCATTGCATATTTGTTTGTTTGGTAGGTAGTATCAAACACAACAACATCTCCGAAAGACTTGAATGCTAATATAGAAGTTTCATCTGCCCAAAAACAGCGTGTAATGCAATAGTGTAAGTAAAATATGGGTTCTTCTCCTTTTTTGATATGAAATAATCATTCAACAAATTTGCATCATGCCCATCCATAGACTTCACCCTATCCCTTCTAACATTTCTAATGTCCCTCTCTATACAGCAGATATTTTCTATCCCTCCCGCCTGTAACTCAAGAATACTTATCTGTGGATGAGTAGGGATATTTGCTTGTGTAAGTTGTTCAGGCAAAGACCTTTGAGCAGATGAAACTGATCGATGATATCTCAAGAAATGAATTTTCCTGGGGGTTGCCAATGGGTGGGAGTGCTCCTCAATGAAAACACGAATTTTGTACTTTCCACTTACTGAATCCTTCACAACAGCAATTTTTACCCTACAGTGCTGCCATGTGGAACCACGAATCCTCTTCGTTGCCTTCTCTTTACTGTTCATCTTTCTTTCACCTTCCTTATAACACAAGTACTCCTTTCTAGTAATTAAATTAAATCGGTTCTTAATACTAGACCCAATTTGAACCCCAAACCCAACCTCCCTAGCATAGTTGTTGTAAAATTTATACACATCATCCAATAAATCAAATTCCTGACCTATTTTTGGTTTGCGCTTGTCATTTACTTCAGGAGTGTAATACAAAACATGATTTGTTGAACATGACTCAGAAAGTTGGTATGCATGCTGTCCATTTAACAAGGTGTCTTCCATTAAACGTAACTAGAATGGATGTTTAAAAAAAATAAAAATTGTCAGACACACAACAGGCAAAAGGCAATATGGTTCTAAGCATCAAAAAAAATTTTGTTGAACTTGTGAATTCTTATATTGTCAAGCGTTGAACACAACAGGCAAAAGACAAGCTAATTTTCATTACATTTTGAAGAAGACACATTTCAGGCTTTAGTAGTTATTCATGCTCTAAACATAAGAGAATGCAAATCCTACATATGTACTACTAGACTACTTATTCTGCACACAGTTCTCATTACCCAAAGTTTAGATTCCTCTTTTGCATAATTACTTTCGCTACCTTGTGTCGCCATTTCTTTAAACATTTAACATGCACAAATTATTATGGTCTACCTGTCCAAACTATCATCAGATCATAAACCAATTAATTTATCTAAAAAAAATATAAGAAGGTTTTCATGCTCATATAAATCATCAGATCACACTAGAAAACCAGGTTATCTATTTACATTATTTCTATGCCTATTCTATGAAGGTTTTAATGCTCAATTTTTTTCTTCAATTGGGTTTCATCACTGGCGGATAAGTAACATTAACAACATGCTTGAAAAATAGACTACAAATTATAGGAAAATTTAAAAAATTGAAAAGGAGTGAAATTGTAGCATTTTTTTAAATTGACAAAAACACCAAAATTTATTAAAACAATTCACATGAAACTAACAAAGAAAATCAGGGTAGTGTATCCCTGTTCTCAACTGATAAATCACATTCAATTCCAGTTTAGAAAAAATGGCCAAACAGGAATCTATTAAAAAAAAAATCATTACATAATAAATTATGAGGCTCAGTGTATATAACAGCTCAATCAAGCAAGAATTTCTCCTGAAGCAGAACTGGCATTTAAAGCTAAATATTCAACATCCATCACAACCATTGCTAATCAAAATTTCAAAATATATAAAACTTTCAATTACCTAAAAGGATCTTGCTTTAAACAAACAAACAATCAAACATGGCTCAGATTATGCTTTTGGAGAAAAAAAAATTAAAAAACCCCCTTTTTCAGAGAGAAAGAGAGAGAGAAAGAGAGAGAGAGAGAGAGATAGAGAGCATACATGAGAATGCCGGTTGGGGGAGGCTGACGATGTCGGAAGGATGCCGGATTGACGCCCGAAGGAGGCAAGGTGAGGAAATGGTGCGAAGAGCTTCAACCGCGAGGAGATGTGCGCATTCGTGCCTTAGAAAGTGAAGAAGAAAGGTTAGGGAAGGCTGATGACGCCGGAAGGATGCCGAATTGATGTCGGCCAGAAGGAGGCAAGGTGTGGAGATGGTGTGAGGAGCTTCAGCCGCGAGGAGATGTGCGCATTCGTGCCCTAGAAACTGAAGAAGAAATGTGGGATGGGTGGGATATGTTCGGGTTGGGGCTGCTCCTCACGCGGGTCGACCGGGTAATACGCTGGGTTTTTTAAGTGGGCTCATCTGGTCCTTCCATTTGCATCCAACGGCTTCAGCAAATTTGCTGATTTTAACTTATAATAAGCATTTGCTGACCTGAACGTTCCTCTATATATATATATATATATATATATATACACACACATAGAGAGAGAGAGACAGAGAGAGAGAGAGAGAGTTGTTGACTTATTATGCTAATATATATGTTTGGGACTCTTTGGAAAACATAAAAACCAAACTAAGGGTTAGTCTTTTGCACACAAATAAGATACACAAATAAGATATAAACACAACTTTTTTCAAACCAATTCTAAATTAATTTATTTAAAAATCATATAGTAGTTTTGGATGCCCTAGGCGAGCTCCTAAAACGATGCCCCTACTATTTATTGACTAAAAAAAAAATTTGTGTAAAATTTTAGTTCTTGAACCTTAATTTCTCATAAGCTAAAACCTACAACAATCAATTCACAAAGCAGGTTTTCAAGAGGCTCACCTCGAACCTCCTATCATCATTATAAATATAATTAAACTAATAAAGAAGACATACATGATACAACAATCAATTCAAAATTAGGGTTTTCAATAGGTTCACCCCGAACCTCCGGTCATCATTACAAATATAATTAAACTAACAAAGAAGACCTACAACAATCAATTTAAAAGGAGGGTTTTCAATAGGTTTACCCCGAACTTACAGTTATCATTACAAATATAATTAAACTAACAAAGAAGACCTACAACAATCAATTCAAAATGAGGGTTTTTAACAGGTTCACCCCGAACCTCCAATGGTCATTACAATGAATTCAAAAAGAGAGTTTTCAATAGGTTCACTCCGAACCTTTTGTCATCATTACAAATATAATTTAACTAATAAATTAAAGAAGACCTACAACAATCAATTCAAAAGGAGGGTTTTCAATAGGTTCATCCCGAACCTCCAATCATCATTACATACATAGATCAATGCTACCAATATATCAAACAAAATAATATTCTAAAGAAAAATGCAACAAAAAAATAGAGGCTAAATAGTAGAACAAACCCGAGTAATCCGAGCGTTATCACTATTTCCATCAATTAGAAAAACATAACTGACTTCTTCTTCTTTTTCTGTTTTCTAAAAGGGGAAAAAAAATGCGAGGAAATATATAATTAAACATAAATGTACAAATATTGTTTATTTTTTTATGTAATAACTTGAAAAATCAACATCCTCAAAGATATAAAAAATCATTAGCAGTAAGCCAGCAACACATCACATAAATTTTGATCTTCTTGTTTTTGCACAGTAAAGTTGCTAATTAAAGTGTCATACTCAAGCTTATGTGCCAAATCATTTTCAATGGATAAAATGGTTAACCCATTTAATCTTTTTTGTGACATTGTCAACCAAAGGTAAGATTTGATCAACTTTAACTTTGAGAAGCTTCTTTCTCTCGAGGCAGCTGTAACTGATATGGTGAGTAATATCCTATAAGCAATCCATACATTTGAGAAACAACCATCCATTACTTTCAAATTATTCAACACTTCAATCGGTCTTTTTATTTATTTTGGCAAAACATTTTTCAAGACTTGCAATTCATAAAATAAATCTCTACCATCAATATCAGAAGAATGCCGATCACATTTGAGAAAATCTTCAAGTTTGAGACAACAAGTCTTCAAACATTCACCATCAGTAGAATTTAACTTCTTCAAATTAAACAAAAACCCAAAATTCTGCTCATATATTTGAAATTGCTCAAACCTCTCATTAAGTGAACTAAGGCATTGAACAACAATATATGTGAAGTAATTAATTCTAAACAATTCTTCAACTAATAGTGTCACTTCTTCACTTGTATTCTCATCAAAATGTTTCTTTCTATGAATGATGCGCGTGTCTTGAAAAATTGGTTCAATCCCCAGTATAGTTGCAACTTCTTTGGCTTCAATTTTGGTATCTACAAATCCAGTTTTCCTATATTCTTCAAAAAAGGTAACGAGTCCTCTCAATTGTTCTATAACAACATCAATATTCATGTTTTCATTTTGAAGAGTCTTGATAATAGTATTAATAGCAAACAACAGGTTGTGCCAAATAATCATAGCAACTAAGAACACAAAATTCCCAAATTCATATTTTGCAATGGACTTAGCTTCACTAGCCAATTTGGCTTCGTCACAAGAATCTGCCAAGTCAAGTAATGCATCTTTTATTTGAAGAGCTTGGTACCTTATTGCTTTAACACTCTTAACATGACTCTCCCAATGTGTTTGTGAAAGTGGTTTCACCGTGAGACCATCTACATTATCTTTGAAGACTTTCCACCTCTTTGTAGAAAAAGAAAACAATACATATATACGTTGCACCACTCCAAAAAAAATGCTTAGCTTTAGCACAAGAGTTCGCCATGTCATAAGTGCAAGGTTAAGATTATGACAACCACATAGCGTGTAGAAAGCTCTAAGATTTATTTCACTCATTTTATTCTGAACACCTTTGTGTTTCCCTTTCATATTAGAGCCATTGTCATAGCCTTGTCCTCTTACATCACTAATATCAAGTTCAAGAGTTCTCAAAGCTTCTATTAGTACATTAAAAAGCCCCAGACCAGATGTATCATAAACTTTCAAAAATTCTAGAAAGAACTCTTTTACTTCTATTGGACTTGTTGAAACATCCAAACATCATATTATAAGTGACATTTGTTCTTCATGACTTACATCTAGAGTACAATCAAGTATTATTGAAAGGTATTTTGCTTTCTTGACTTTTTTAACAATTTTACTTTTGACATCATTTCCCATCAACTGTATCAATTCATTTTGAATCTTGTGGCTAAGATAGTGAGAACGAGTTTCACTACTTCCGATACGCCAAAGGTGCTTTTGCATTACTGAATCAAATTCAGCAATCTTTTGAATTATGCCTTAAAAAACTCCATTACTCTCTTCATAAACCTTCTCATAGTCGTCTCGAAATGGTAAATTAGTGTAGCTAGAGCCCTTACAATAGCAATAATCTTTAGTAATACCTGCTTCCAGTGTTCTTTCTCTCTTTGTATTTGTTCTTGCACATGTCTATCAATTATTTCATTCTTCTCCAATCTCAAAATGAGTTCAATCCATTTTCCCATACAAATAATGTGATCACTACTAGATTCATGAGATTTAAGTCTATGACTAACATTTTTCCGGTCTTTGAAGCCTTCACTAGCCAATTGAGTTGTGTTCCCGACTTGTTTGAACAATTTACAACAGAAACAATATTTAACTATGGCTACTATATAAATATACTAGCCATTTCCTATCTTTCTTCTCTCCATTTCGTAAGTGTCGGATGTAATGGGCAAATGAGAAATGTCTATTATGCTCATCTAAGAAAAAATTGGTATCATTTTTTCTTATAGGACCCCTTTGTACTAACATATCCATAAGATTTTGATCAACAAGATCCCACTCACTCTTATCATCAATGTTTGAAGAGAATGAAGGCCCACATTCTTTATTACAATCTTTATTTTGATCATTCTCATTCTCATTCACATTTTCATTCTCATTCACTAAGTCTTGATTAGGAGGATGTTCTTCATTCACCAAGTCTTGATTAGGAGATTCTTCTTCATTTACCAAGCCTTTATTAGGAGGTTCTTTTTCATTTATCAAGCCTTGATTAAGAGGTTGTTCTTTATTTACCAAATCTTGATTAGGAGGTTCTTCTTCATTCACTAAATCTGAAGTCTTTGGTTTTTTACTGGTAATTACAAACTTGTCAAGAGATCTGGATTGAGTTTAAATAAATTCTTCTCTCTTTTTCTTCATTTTTCTGTTTGCATGTCCAGACGGTTGCTTTTTAGGAGCCATAGCTAAATGATGAGCCCTAAAATAACAAAAAAAATTTATTATACTAATGTCAACAACAATTGTCTCTAAAATTTTATCATTTTTCTGTTTTTTATTTTCAAGAAAACTGAAAACAAACAAGGATTATATCGTGGCAATACTTATAAACATTTTAAAAAATATGTAGACTAACTGTAAAACCAAAAAATACCAGAATTATGGGTTTGCTAATCAACAAAGATATGGATTATATCGTGGCAATGCTTATAAACATTTTCAATACCATAAATTGTAAACATAAATATAAACTTGAATCTAAACAAAATCTAAACATAGGTTAGGGAAATGCAGAGATGGGTCTGCTTTAATTCTAAACAGACGAATACTATTAAGAGGAAACCCCTTTTTTTTATTTGTTTTAAGGGAAACCTATTTTAAGGATCAATATCATCTTTATTTATATCCGAGTAAAGACAACCTATTAATCAAGTGCGCTACAAAAAATACCTTGCTTCATATAGAATCAACACTACCTTACCAAAGCCATTTTTTAATCCTAAACACTTGGAAAGGCTCCTCAATTAGTTAACATTGTAACATATCTCAAAAAAAAACTTGAAAACATAATACTATAAAGAACCCTTTTGCGGTAAAATACAATCCAACAGAAATTGCACCTCTGCTCGTACATCAAATCATCTCTAGAATAACTTGTAACTATAATTGAAAGAACAAATCTACCTGATCACTCATTTAAAATCATCAGTAAAGTGGGAACGGAGCAAAGAGAATCAATATGATCATTTCAAATCATCAATAAAAAAAAGAGCAAAGAGAATCAATATGATCATTAATTGTAACGAATCAATATGATCACTCAATTTTGAGTGAATAAACAAAAAAAAAAACCCTAAAAAATTGTAACGAAACCCTAAAAAATTTGTATTGGGCTGAAGGAAACCCTAAAAACTAAAGAATTTACTAGTTGGAACGGAGGTACGTAGCTTAGGCAGTTAGGTCAGCCACCGGTCAGTAGGTATGGCAGAGTCCCGATGTCACAAAGCCATGGGAGAGTCAGACAGAGAAAGAGAGAGTCAGACAGTGGAGTCTCGACGTCCTGTCCCGGTCCCATGAGCTCATCGCCCATCGCCTTCTCCTGTGCAGGAGCCTGTCGCTGTCGCCCACCACCGTCGTGACTGTATGTGTTGTAGCTGTGCGAGAGATAGACTAAGAGAGAGTCAGAGTGAAGTAGGGGAATGTGGTGGAGAATGGAACTTTGGAGTCGGGAGATATAGGCTGGATGCCCATATTGGGCTTGATTTTTTTTTTTTTTTTTTTTGGGGGGGAAGCAAATTGGGGGTTTTTTTTTTTTTTTTTTTTTTTTGGGGCTGAAGCAACTTGGGCTGATTCTTTTTCTTTTTTTTTCCGGCTTGGACTTGGGAGACATGTGTTAGAAGTATGCCCTAAAACCAATCCTAAAGGGTATATTAAGTTT
>JAESVK010058557.1:7393-18887 GCA_017140935.1 Hamamelis virginiana | reverse complement strand
GTTTCTATTTTTGGGAGACATAGAGATGTCCCTGTCACTGCTAGGTTTGGGTGAACCCAAAGGGTCACACACAATAGAGAGTAAGTGAGTTCCTTAAGCTTGTGGGAGGGGAATCCTATCATTGAGTTTGTTTGATTTTAATTATTAAAAGTTAATTGATTAAAAGTCAAAACTAACCGAGAAGAGGATTACTCTATTCAAGGATGTTTGGTCATGCTAGCACTAGTAACCAAACACCCCCCAAAGAGGAGAAAGTCTATAAATATGAGTGTTTTACACACTCTAGGTCTAAGCAAAACCCTAGGGCCGAATTCTCTCTCCTCTCCCTCTCCATTCTAGCTTGCCACAAAGGGTTGTGGAAGATTAGGAAGCTTGAGGAGTCTTGCTCTCGTGTGGATACGCTTTGGAGGTTTCATACGTTTGAAACTCGAAGGAAAGCTACACCGAAGAACACAATCAAGTAAGATTTAATTTGTATTGATTATTTGTGTTTGTTTATATACATGATCCGATGCTTGAATCGTTCTTGGAGGTTTTGTGAACATGGATTAATTTTATAAAACGAAAAAGTTTTGTTTTACCTATTCCGCTGCGAATCCATGTCTGTGGTTTTTCACAGAACCTTTCACCTATTGTAATGAACTACATCATTTAAAAGTGTTTGACTTTATCTAAGATACTATTTTCGAGAGTTTTTATCCATTCAAAATTACTTTTCATAAATATTTGATAATCAAAAGATTTCCAATGCATTTAGAATTTTTTAAAAGATAGAACTTATCTTCTAGAATTAAACCTTAATTTAAACTTCCTTTTTCAAAATCATTATTCATGGAATTTCATTCCAAAAATCATTTCTTTTTCAAAGAAATTATTTTCAATATAAATTCTTTTAAAAGATTCCTATTTCATGAGATAACTATTTAATAAATAAATTATTTTTAACAAAAATCATTTTTTAAAATCTCTCTCGACGATAGACTCTTAGACTCGATCAACTACTTGAATTTGAATGCAACCCTTACAACAAAGAAAAGTCCTAGGGAAGGTCAAGTGACCTTCCTAAACCTAGGGTCTCTACCTAACCCTAAGTTAATCTAAAATCCTATCATACTAATTTAATGCATGCTGAAATTTAAATAAACAAATATAATATTAACCCTACAATGCATGAAAAATGTCCTAAATGCATACTAATTTAACTATGTGAACCTAGGCATATTTCTAAGTTAGATTTGGCCTTAAAAATGATTTTTAGAAGTGATTTAAAGGTATAAATAAATCTGGACAGATTTAAATATAATCTTTAAACCATTCTAAAAACCCTAAAAAAAATAATAAAAATGTGACAATGACCTAGCATGCACCCTAATATGATATACCAAAATAATCATGCATCATATTTGAAAACACCAATTTTAAACATAAGGGAAGGGACTTACCTTAGCTTGTTCCCTCGAACATATTTCATATGATATTTCAAACATTAAACATAAATACGAATGATATAAACAAACATAAACATGTTCCTATTGACTTATACTAATTTAACATACTCAAACTAACCATACTTAAATAAAAATCATAAATGCAGAAAATCTACATGCTAACCTATATGCAACTAATTCTAACCCAACTTAGGTACTTATCCCTAACATGGCATAGAAGAAGAAGAAGAAGTATGCAAAAGAACTTAAAACAAACTTCACAATTATACTAACCTTTTTTGCTTCCTCCTCCCTTGCTCCTAGCTTCTTCTTCAAACTCCAAGGACTCCAAGGACTTCAAAGATGCAACTAAAGTTGCTTAGGGGGTTGGTGTAATGCCTTGAGGCTTTACTCTACTAATTTGGCACTATAAATGCCTTATGAGTTTTCTAAGACTCTCTGTGTGTCCTCAAACTGATTTCAGAGCTCTCTATTTATAGGGAAGCTTGGAATTGATCAATGGTTGAGTTTAAATCTCTTAGGAATGATCCAAGGGCTCTAATCCAGCCTTCCAAGGCCTTCAAACTCATCCCAAAGTCCCCAAGGTCGAGCTAGACACATGGCAACCCTTGGAAGAGTCCCAGATGGAAAAAAGATTGAAAAATAGCAGCTATTGGGCAAATGCTCGGGTGACCATCCATCTTGGGACGGTTGGCCGTCCCTCTAGGATGGTTGGCCGTCCCTTGGTGTACGGTCATCGAGCCTTGAGCCCAATTTTGCCCTATGTGGGTCTGTTTCAGCCCGTTTCGACCCGGTTTCGGTTTTTTTGGCTTTTCGGGCCCGTTTAAGTCCAAATTTGACGATTCAAGCGCCAAAACGATCGTGATTCGATTCTCCGTGTTTTGAGAAGTGTTTGAAGTTAAATGCATTGACCAAAGTCAAAATTTTGGGAAAAAGTCAACCGATTAGCTGTTTAGGGCCTGCCGGGCCCAAATTAGGGTTTTAAAATTTGCTAACCAATTGCTCTCGAAATCATTTCTTCTTCTCGAAACAAATTTTCAAACATTTTAAGAAAGTGTTTTGAAGCTTTTGAAGGCTTCAGTTTGACAAAAAGATCGAATCTCGGCTGTTCCGGGTCGAAACCCTAATCTGAGCTTGAAAGGGCCCTGTGAGCCTTAAGAGCTAATCACGAGCCAGAAAGCTCTACAGACCTTGCCACTGACTAAATTAGCTACCAAACACTCCCTAATTACCTATGCCAAAGCCTCGGGACAATCTGAAATCAATTCGACAGCTCTTAGGAACTTTTGTGATCGAAAGGACAATTCTGCCCTTTAGGTCACAAAAAGCCTAATTACCTATCGAGCCTGACTCGGAATGCAATGAAATTTGACAGGGACATCTATGGACTCTCTAAAAACCTAATGCAAAAAGAATCGACTCAATTCGACCCAAAAACCTACATGTGATAATGACCTCTATCTAACTGCCTATAAGGGTAAAACTGGCAACTTAGGGTTTTAACACCCTATTTCTCCTCAAAACACAGACAAACATTCATGACATTTCTTATGGTAAAAAATGGATGTCTACAGCCGCATCTGACGAAATACAGGACATTGCGGAATAATGTGTCCTTATGCTCGACACCACTGGCAACGACCCAGGTAGGGCCGAGGTTGAAGTCAACCATCATGAATGGCAGCGTTGGTGAAGCCCGAGGAGAGATCTGCTGTTAGTTGGAAGGAGGACGCCCATGGTGGACGATGAGCACGATTGTCGAAGTTTCTTGAATTAGATCTAGTATTGGCCGGATTTGAAGAAGCTGGAAGTGGAGAGGAGTTGGATTGATGGACACCCAATAAGAGTTCCTGTTGAATAATTTTTCATGCAGTTCATCAAAGGAAATTGGTTTATCACGTCCATTAATAATATCAACGATAGGCTTGTAAGCATCATCGAGGCCATCAAGAATTATCTTAGTGAGATCCTCATCATCCATAGGCTTACCGAGGGCCGCAAGTTCATCAGCACGGGTTTTAATAAACTGCATATAAGCTAAAATTGTCTGAGAGCCCTTGTTGGCATGTTTGATTTGTTTCCTGATTTGCTTATGTGACCCCGCGAAGGCTGGGCATAGGTTTTGACTAGGACATACCAGACGTCATGAGAGGTTTTGCGATTAAGTGATAAGAGGAATGAGAGACGGCGTAAGGGAGCCGACAGGAGCACCAAAAATCAGTTTATCCTGACGAAGCCATGTTTGATATTCTGGATTGGGGTTGGCGACATTATTTACCATTGTTGTGGCAGGGGGCGCAGGATGAGATCCATCAATAAACTTGTGAAGATCATAACCAATTAGAATTGCTTCCATCTGAAGTTTCCAGGAGAGATAATTGGTGGAGGTGAGTTTGACCGAATTGTGGATGTTGATAGTAAGGGGTCTAGTAGGTTCTTGTGCATTAGGAATTGTAACTTGAGGATCTTCATTAACCATGGTCAATGCCGGAGAATAGTGTGGAAAAAAAAATCGTAGAGAGGAAGAGAGGAATGCCCACGAGAGGCTCTGATACCATATAGAGAGAAATAGAAATATGGAAAATAAGGTGATATTTTCCATTGAATAAAATTAAGTATATATAGGCTACAATAGTGATCTTAATTTGAGTAATTCAAAACAATCCTTAAAGTAAGGAAACTAAATAACAAATTAACTGGATAAACATAGGAATTTAAAATACAAAATCCTAGATTAAAGATTATCTCTATCACTTCTCTCTTGTATTGAAAACTTCATTACTCAATAACATGCGATATGCCGGCTACATCAATACTTATTTGTCTCTTGCATTTGACCTTTTTTCAAACTCCTTCAAAATTGATGTTATTGATTAGGTCCCTGGTTTTTTCCACAAGTTTTTCGAGATCCAAACAGAGGTTTAAGTTCTATAGTGTACTTGGGCATAGCCATAAAACATAAGAAACGAATGGTAGGGGTTGCCAAACAAATGTTACTGTACAGAGATCCCTTCATAATTCGCCCGTTAATCTGCCCATTGCTATCTTAACCATATGATTGTTCTAAGGATTTTATATAGCCATCATCCTGGCTTTTATGATAACAGTGGTTGACTTTGGCAAACAGATGAGAAATCAAAGATGCCTTGTATTTGGTTTTACAACTAATGGCTTATTCTAATAGAATTAGTTGTTCATAAGTAAACATGAAAGGGGGTGTAAATACCTTTCATGAACTTGATCAAACAAGTTTTTATCTTTTGGCTATGCCCCTATTGAAAAATTCTTAGTCCTTGGACTTTGTTGAATACGTTTTTCATTCATAGCCTTGCTCCGCTGATAAGAGTAATCAATACCATATATTTGTTTGATTTGAAGTTTTTTTGACCAAAATTTCCCCTTGAAGTTTCTTTTAGTCCAGGTTGATTGTTAGAAATTTTGGTTTCTGGTTTAGGGTCACTCAAGACAAAGTTAGTATGTAAGGTTTCAAATGTGAATAGGAAGGTTTATTTCTATATTTTGAAAAGACTTCCATTGAAATGGTCTGTTCTGAAGAAATTTGGATCAAGGGTGGGTTTGATGTTTTTGTAGCAAATTAAAGAAAGGATTAATAACTTGGCAATTGATGACTAGGGTCTGAAATGAATGTCATTGCTTTTAGAATTGACTACTGCCTCCTTTCTGGATGTGTCCTTATTGCATTGGGTCCTTTTGTTGACGTCCAAGATTCAATGCTCTCTCTCTCTCTCTCTCTCTCTCTCTCTCTCTCTCTCAATGATAGATCGTGTTAATTATGATGGTTCAAACAGACTTGGCTCAGCTAGTGCTTCAACTGTCAGAACTCCAGCTTGATTGCTTGAATCCCAAAATATTTATCTTCTGCTTTACAAGATTAGGTCCCTGGTTCAGTGTTTCTCTCCTTTATTTTTTAAAATTTTGTAGAGTGGATCAATCTTTTGTGGCAGGTGCTTATAGATTAGCCAGATTGGGAGGGTTAATTTTTCTAACATGTTTTTTTTCAGAAGGTTAGTTTACTGTTGATATGAGCTTTAAGTCTGGTAAGTTTCTTTTGCTAGGGGTTGATTTATCTGTTGCTTGCCGTAGCTTAAGGTTAGCTTGCTATGAGCTTTGGGTATTCTGTAGGTTAGGCTTTAAGTCTGTATGTTTTGGAGTAGAAGAGTTCTTAGGTAACTAAAGGGGTTAATATTTCATAAATTGACTTCAGACCTTGTCGACCCTAAAATTTTCTTGTGTTATTTTCATCTGTCTTGCTATGATACAAATATGTATAAGTACAGATTTATGTGCAAAACAGCTTTATTTAGTGCTAAATAACTATAGCACTACAAAATGTTATCATATATAATATGGAACCCTGGTGTTAATGGAACATGGCCCCTGCCTTGATAAGATATTCTTCATTTGCATTTACATTAAACTTCCAACTTTTTCTTCATTTTGATGGATTTCATAATTTTTCCTTTTTTATTTATTGCTCTTTGTAGATTAAAGATGGATTTGGTGAAGGAAAGGAACTCGTCTGTCATGTTTGCAATGGGAGAAGCACATATCTGTGCCCTTAAGGACATCGGTCCTGAGAATTAATTGTTTGATTGTAGCAATAACTATAGCCCAAGGCAAAAGAACTCCTTTCCCTTTCATGTTGCTAGCCAGGAGTCTCTCTATTTACTATATGGATACGGAACAAATTTTTACGAAGATGGTCCTTAGCCGTGTAATTAAAACTTGCAAGGGAGTTTATGTTCGAGGCAGGATGAAATTTACATAATTCTTAGCGGAATTTTGGCTTCGTTTTTTCCCAAACATTTTCAATTTTCGTAGATTATACCACTGCTTGTGATGAATGTTTGTAATGGATCCCAAGCTTTTGAGGATCTCTAGTTCAGTATATGGCCTACGAAACAGAGATTCGTCGATTACAGAGCTATCTTCCTCTTTAATTTATTTGCTGCCAATGGTTATGCAAGAAAATGAATGTGGCATAGATAATTTTCATTTTAGAATGGTACAGTATGTTTCTTCGAACGCCCAAAGCGGAATGGATAGGAATGAATCTATTGTAAGCTTATGTAATTTAAACAAGCTTTTATTCTTATTTCTAATTTATTATCAACCAAATCATTTAAAATGCCTTTCCTTTTGTTAACTTAGGGCCCATTTAGATAAGCTTCTACTTCCCTTTTTTTTTTTTTTTTTTACTTTTAAAAGTAAAAAGATGAAAGTTTTGAGTGCAAAAAATTTGATAGTTACTCTAAAAAGTTGAGGTAGTAAGAAATTCTTGCTTCTTTCAACTTTTAAAAGTAACTACCAAAATTTTGCACTATAAAAAATATAAAAAAACTTTTTTTTTTTTTTTTTACTTTTAAAAGTAGAAAAAACATAAAGTAGAAGCTTACCCAAACGGCGTCCTTAGCATTTTTTACTTTTGTTAGGTAAACAAGAATGATAGGTAGTTATGAAATAATAGATAAATATGGTAATCTTTTGTTGAAAAAGAAAAATAAAGTTGTTTAGTTAACGCTAGTCATTTTGCTCAAAAAGCATTTTCCAGTGGGATAAAGGGTTTGTATTTCTTTGAAATAGATGGAAATTAATGGTAGAATTGCTATCTAAACTGGAGGTTTAGTCACATTTCTCAACAACTATAACCATACTTCACTGTGATTATAAGCACAAGTTAAGTAAAAGTAGTATAGATGCTAAAAAATCATGACTCAAAAATTAGAAATTTTAAATTTTAATTTCTGTTTTTTCATGATCAAATGCATGGATGGATTTGTAGAAGGATTATGCACCATAAGGGAAATAGTCTGGATCCAAACAATGGAGGGAGTAAGCTTTTGATGCTCCTTGTTTGGCAAAAACATTAAAAAAAAAAAAAAAAAAAAAAAAAAAAAAAATGTTCAAGGGGAAGCTAGGGCTCCAGTCAAGATCTGGATCCAAATAGATTTTGTTACATCTAATAGGTTTACATATTCATATATGTGTCTATGAGCTAGGATAATGTGTAAATTATTTGGGATATGTTAGGGCATCTCCAATAGTGCATCCATTTTTTTTCCTTCAAAAGCCTAATTTTGAAGGAAAAAGGTGTTTTTTTCATTTTTGGCTTTGGCTTTGAATGGAGTTGCTCCAATAGTGCATCCATTTTTTTTTTGGCTCAACCACCTTCTTTCCACTTCTACCCTTATTCTTTTTTATCAATTACATCAAGTACCCTTCATTCATTTGCAAGACTCCAACTACCATTATTTTAATTTATCAATAAACTTTTAATATTAAATTGATATTATTAAATTAATAAAAAATAATTATTACATATTTTTCATATTGTTGTACATATTCCAAAAATAATAAATGAAAAAAACTCAACAAAATTTTTTATAAATAAGAAAAAAAATTAAAACCCCGTATGTTTCACGGAATAGTAGGATCGAAATTCGTCGGTGACGGAATTGCACGAAATTTGGTAATTTGAATGGAAATGGCGATACGATTACTTGGGAACCGATAAACTTGTTCCAATCTGATGGAGGCTGCAGTGACTTGTCACCTCACATTAGAGACTTCAAAAGCCTGTCTACTCCTTGGGATACGATAAAGTTGTTCCACTCTGAATCTGCTGCAGTGACTTGTCACATCTCATTGGAGACTTCAAAAGCCTGTCGGTTCCTTGGGAACCGATAAAGTTGTTCCAATCTGATGGAGGCTGCAGTGACTTGTCACCTCACATTAGAGACTTCAAAAGCCTGTCTACTCCTTGGGAAACGAGAAAGTTGTTCCACTCTGATTCTGCTGCAGTGACTTGTCACATCTCATTGGAGACTTCAAAAGCCTGTCGGTTCCTTGGGAACCGATAAAGTTGTTCCAATCTGATGGAGGCTGCAGTGACTTGTCACCTCACATTAGAGACTTCAAAAGCTATTCCCATCTGATTCATCTATAAAAGAAGCATCCTACTTCCCTTACAATCACAAATCTTCACTTTCAATCACATATCTTCACTTTCAATTGCAAAGAAAATGAGTAACGATTACAGACAGTTCGTTAATGGAGAGGATGATTCATCATCTTCCTCTGATGAGGATTTTACAAACATGATGATGCTCGCGGCGATGGAGCATGATAGACAAGAAAATGAAGGACGAAACCGTCGAAGGACACCGGTTGGAGAGAGCAGCAGGCGGCAGTACAGATTTAGGGACAGAGTCGGTGGCAATAACCGACTCATGAACGATTACTTTGTTCCTAATCCAACCTACGATGATGGGTTATTTCGCAGACGTTTCCGAATGCATCGTCCCCTGTTCTGTAGCATCTTGCAAACGCTCCAACAACATGATACATACTTTGTACAAAGAAATAACGCTGCCCGACAGACAGGTTTATCGGGAGAACAGAAGATAATGGCCGCATTACGTATGCTTGCATATGGTGTTGCCGCCGACTCGGTGGACGAATACGTTAGAATTGGAGAGAGTACAACAATCGAATGTATGAAGAGATTCTGTGAAGGGATTGTTCGTATATATGGCGAAGAATATCTTAGATCGCCAAACGCTGCTGATATTTCCAGGCTGTTGCGCAAAGGTGAGGAACGTGGTTTTCCAGGAATGCTAGGTTCTTTGGATTGTATGCATTGGGAGTGGAAAAATTGCCCAACAGCATATCACGGAGTATACACAGGACATATCCATAGACCCACAATCGTGCTTGAAGCCGTTGCATCGTACTACTTGTGGATATGGCATGCTTTTTTTGGTATGCCTGGCTCAAATAATGACATAAACGTTCTAGATGCGTCTGATCTATTCTCAAATTTAAAAGCAGGACGTGGCCCTCCAGCAAACTTTTCCATCAATGGTAACCAATATAATATGGGTTATTATCTTGCAGATGGTATATATCCACATTGGGCAACAATCGTTCAAACGATTTCCCAACCTCAAGGGGATTCGAAGGGTTTTTTTGTTAAAAAACAAGAAAGTTATCGAAAGGATGTAGAACGAGCATTCGGGGTACTCCAAGCACGATTTGCTATTGTACGAGGTCCATCACGTCTTTGGCATCGTGAAGATTTATGCTCTATCATGAAAGCATGCATAATTTTGCACAACATGATCATTGAGAACGAGCGTGCTGATGACAATGCTGCATTTATAGTAGAACCTGCACTCGACGAATACGAGTCAATAAATATGAACAATCATGTTGACGTATCGCGAGATCGCAACATACGCTTTGATGAGTACATAGCTCGTCACCTTGCCATTCGGTGTGAACAAACCCATTATGCACTCCGCAACGATATTATTGCGCATCTTTGGACCCTACGAGGAGAAGGTCTTATTGAGTGATTATGTGTGTTAACTTGTATGTGTTTTTATTATGAAACTTGTATGTGTTTTTTTTTTTATGATTATGCGTGTCAACTTGAATGTGTTTTTATTATGATTTGTGTAAACTATGCTGGTCTTTAACCAAAATATCATTGCATTTCATTAAAATAGTTCAGTTCAAACCATTACAAAGTTCATTGGAAAAAGTAAACTACAATACAACAAAATAAAATAAACCAAACGCTCTAAAAATAAAAATACATAAGCTAATATTCTGGAAGATTGTCGAGGCTAAAGTTGGAGCTGCTCGAAACTTTCAATGCTTTAGCCATAATGGCGTCTTTGCGAATTTGATAATATTTTTGCAAATCTCTGGACATGTTAGAGGTGTCAATATTCATAATCAAATCATCCTGAATCTGCTGTTCCCTATCTTCTGCAGCCTTCATCCTTGCCTCAGCAGCCTTCATCCTTTCCTCAGCTTGCATCTGTAATTGTAGTCTTGTCATCTCCAACTGTGAATTACCCTGCATAATTTCTAGCTTTTTCTCCTCAAATAGAGACTTTCTCATTTCACGACGATCTGAAATTTTCTCTAGTTGTTCATTATATGAACTCGAAGATGGACTTGACTTTTTATTTCGTCGTGCTTCTTTTGTAGCTTTCTGTCCCGGTGGCCTTTTACTTTTACCTCTAGGAGAGCTAACACTACCGTGACTAATTGGATCTTGATCCGAGTCTAGAGATATTGGCGTCTCAGGAACCTGGGAGAAGACAGGGGATTCGGGGGTATGGTTGATTGGATGCCCCGGAATAATCATCCACTTATCACATAATTTAAGGACCTCCCAACAATGCTCATAAATGAAAGGTTTGCCAATATCTGTCTGATATAAACTTTTTGCTTGATCAGCCTACACATTGATACAAATGAGAAGATTAATACGGTCGAAAAATAAATTATGAACAACGGTGAAATTATAAAACTCACATGGTCAGCTATCCCATATCCACTTTGTTGTCTATGCTCGATCTGTGCCAAACACCCACGATATTTGCTACAGTAATGTCTGATTTTGTCCCAACGATTTTGGATTGAGCATAAAGTTCGAACATCGCATCCAACCGTTGCTTTTTCATAATGATCGAAAATTCGATTCCAAAAAGTATTATCTTTTTGTGCAACACCGGTCACAGGATCTTGGCTTATGCTTAACCAAGCTACGCACAACGCCTTGTCTTCTTTCACTGTGAATGCCTTTCCACGCTTAACCCGTGTTTGGGAAGTTGACATTTTTTTCACTGGCAAATATAATAAAACTAACAATGAGATTTTTAAATAAGGTAAAGTCACAATGTTTAATATTATAAGGTGCATGAAATGCAGTGATGATATTGAAAAACCAACCGTTGGATCGTATTACATGCTTATGAATTTCATGTTCGCCAAAAATCACAATGATCCAACGGTTACTTTATAATATATCAACGGGAATAATTTGGTGACAGTTTAAAAAAATATAAAGTCACAAATTTTCAATGTGGTTGTTTTAAGAAACTGACCGTTAGATTTCCATGAATTTTGGTGAACATAAAATTCATAGTATTTCCTTCTAATCCAACGGTCAGTTTTTTTTTTAAATGTTCTACAATGGGTCATATATAGCACTTTATATTAAACTTTAT
>JAESVK010058556.1:0-12861 GCA_017140935.1 Hamamelis virginiana | reverse complement strand
ATTTGTTCATGAACTTCTACTTGAAGAAGCGCCAGATGGATTTGGCTTTGAAATATTTGGAAACAGGTGCATCTAAAGTGAATCCTGAAAAGAATCAGTTGTTTCCGAATGAAGAAACTGTTGGTATGTTTCTGAAATATTTTGAAGAGGAAAAAGACACTGATAGTGCTGAGAAGTTCTGCGAGATCATGAAGAAGATCAGTCGGCTCAATTCCAAGATGTATGATTCTCTGCTGCTCACATATATAGCTGCTGGAAAAATGGAAGCCCAGATGCGCCAGAGAATGGATGTAGATGGCATTGAGATAAGCTCCCAAACTGAGAAGTTGCTTCAGAAAGTCTCTCCCAAGTAGGCTGGTGCAAGTGGAGACTTGAGAATAGCTCGGGATAAAAGATTGCTTTCAAGAGTGTCATTGTTCTTGAATTGCTATTTTCATGATTAATTGATTGGTTACTGAAGCCTCGTTGTTCTTGAATTGCTATTTTCATGATCAATTGGAGTAAAAATATTGTAGCATTCAGCTATGGTTCTAACTTGATTTTTGGCTGCAGAGCAAGCAAGAACGGATGTATTCTTTCTTTTCTTCCTTTTTTCTCCCTTTATTTGGGCATGAAACTGCTGTGTTGGTCTTTGCTCATACAGAGTTGCTTGATTTTAAAGAGGTGATAAAGAGATCAGAGCTGTGATTTATCGCTTGTGTTTTTGTTGTTTTTGTTAGAAATAGTGCAATTCGCAATTTTTAGAATTTTGTGGTGTTTAAGAGAAGTCTAAGATAAGTGTAGAGTTCTTCGAGAATTGTAGAAAGGACCTGTAGGGAATAGTGATGTAGCCACTTGCCAATAGTAACACGAAGTTTTTCTAGTAATAGAACAATATCAAATGTAATCAGTATTTTGTAAGTCTTCTAGCGATAGAAGAAAATCAATTGTGATCAGTATTTTGTAAGTCTTTTAGTCCCTCCCTCTCTCTCTAAAAAGGAAAACGAAAGTAAACATTTTATTCTTTTAAAGTGTGAAGAACTCGAGGAAAAAGTAATTGAAATCAACAAAAGTTTGGAGACTGATTCATAAATGATGTGGTTAAGAGAAATACGTGTATTCGAATTGCCCAGGTGGTTCTACCAGGGAAATGGGAGATTTATCCTAGGTTGTTCTGCTAGGGAAAATGGAAGAAGATTTTTATCCTCTTTAGAAGGGGAGGGGGAGTTTGGGGGGTGGGGTGGACAAAATCATCTGTGGATGCTGGCAGGAGACTTCAAACCAAATATGTTTTTACAAGGAGAGAAGATGGGAGGAAGGAAGGTATCGAATTCAACAAGAAAAGGACTCATGAGATGCATTGATAAAGCAGGGCTGATTGATTTGGGCTACTCAGGTCCAAAATTCACCTGGGATAATGGAAGGGAATGGGCAGTTTTAATTAGAGAGAGACTAGACAGGGCAATTTGTAACGTGGAATGGAGGATGATGTACCCAGAAGCTTCAGTGAAGCATTTGCCCAGAATGAGGTCAGATCATTGCCCAATTTTAATTGTGATTGATAGGGGTGTAGAAAGAAAAGGTAATAAGCCATTGAGGTTTAAAGCAGCATGGATTCAACACGAAGGTTTTTCTGAGATTGTGAAATTTTTCTGGAATGAAAAAAGGTGGGTGGGGGGAGGGAGATGCTAGAAGAGCTGTCAGATTTTACAGAAGTGCTGAAAAAATGGAATCAGGAGGTTTTGGGGAATATTTTCTATAGAAAAAAAAGAGATTGAGAGATCAATTAGCAGGAATCCAAAAAAGCCTGAGTAGAAGAATGAATCCATTTCTCTGTCAACTAGAGAAGAATCTGATCAAAGAGTACAATGAAATTTTGCTGCAAGAGGAAATATTCTGGTACCAAAAGTCAAGGGTGAAATGGCTTCAGTGTAGTGATAATAATACAAAATTCTTTCATACATCTACTTTGGTCAGAAGGAGAAGAAATAAAGTAGAGGGTTTGAAAGGAGCTAATGGTAGATGCATCTATGAACCTGAGAAACTGAAGAAATTGGCAATGGAGTATTTTAAAAGCATTTATGCTGAAGATATAGAAGTGAGACCAGAGTTAGAGTTACCTGCTGGATTCTTTTCAACAATATTGGGATGTGGTAGGAAAAGAAATTAGTAATTTGGTAGGAGATTTGTTTAGAACAGGAAGAATTCCAGAAGGTTTGAATGATACATATTTGGTATTGATTCCAAAAGTGAAGAATCCGGAAGGTATTCATCAGTTCAGGCCCATGAGTTTGTGTAGTGCTATATACAAGGTGATCACAAAGATTATAGTAAACAGAATTAGACCAATTTTAGAAGAAGTAGTGGCCCCAAATCAGTGCAGCTTCGTTCTGGGCAGGCGATCTTCAGATGATATCATAATTGCTCAAGAAGTGATTCATTTGTTCAAATACAAAAAAAGGAAGGATGGGTTGGATGACTTGGGAACTTGACTTGGGGAAGGCTTATGATAGAATGAAATAAAGGCTTATGATACAAAAAAAGTTGCAAAAGCAACTTTTGACTTGTTATTTAGAGAAGACAGAGGTCTGAATAAAGAATTTAACTGGAAAGTCCTAAGGAAAATGAAGGTGATACCTAAAATCAAAACATTTGGATGGTTGGTAGTACATGATAGAATACTATCCAACGAAAACAGGTACCGTAGAGGGATAGCTACTGCCTACTGATGCTACATGTAAGTAATTTTTGCGGAGAAGAAAGGGAGACCACTATTCATATTTTAAGGGATTGCTCAGAAGGAAGAGAGTTGTG
Source organism: Hamamelis virginiana (assembly GCA_017140935.1). NCBI lineage: Eukaryota > Viridiplantae > Streptophyta > Magnoliopsida > Saxifragales > Hamamelidaceae > Hamamelis > Hamamelis virginiana. Next base: position 10,068 of record JAESVK010058556.1, on the reverse strand, counting down.
GGAGGATCTATTGATGGGCAATGGTAGAGAACAACTCTTTGAAGATAATCTTCAGGATTGGATGGGAAGTAATCTAAAGAATGAAGAGATAAAAGTAATAGATGATACACATTGGAATGTGTGTTCTTAGTAATGTGCTGGAACCTTTGGAAATGGAGGAATAAGAGAATTTTTGACCGTTTATTTCAATACCCAAATAATATGAAATTGAGAATCATATTAGAAGCAAAAGAAATGAATAATTCTCTGATGGCAGGGGAGAAACATAGAATCTGTGATATGTATGGTGGATGCTCGCTGCCTAGAATCTCCTCATGAGGACCGTTATAGGATCATTTATAAACATAAGGTTAGATTCCTACTCGAGTATATCAATAAATGCTTTTGCATTCAATTCAATGATCCATCAGGTGAGTAATTCCAAGGTCTTGAGCAAGTGACAGTCGATCCCTGATTACCCAAAGCTCAGCTAAAACACCCGTTGAGGCACCCAGTTTACAGCTAAAACCTCCTATCCAATTCCCTGTGCTGTATCGAATAAGGCCTGGGTTTACAATGGCAGACCCATCAGTATTAACTTTATACCATCCCTCATGAGGAGCTACCTACTTTAATATTAACAAATAGTGTCGATAAATTTTTATGTGCTCGAATCTAAAAGTGAAGTTACATGACACTAAATTTAGCACTTGCCAAATGTTTTTGGGTGAAGAAATTCCTATCTTTTAGTGGGGCACGAATCACTTCTACAAGTTGCCATTGTTGCAATGGTGAAAGTTTGGGGCTGATAAGTGACAATATATGTATATGGTTGAGCTAGAGTGGATGTTTTATGCAATATGGAAGATAAGACAATAGGCTATTCATGTTGACCTATTTATGCCTCTTTTTTTTATTCATGAGCGCTTGGAAAAATTCTTGATTGGATTGTGGTATATATAATTCCAACAGCTGGTAAAAAGCATAACTGAAAACCAACTCGATTATTGATATTAATAACGTTCTAAGCAAGCATATATTTTACTTCGAACTACAGTTTTTTATAGAACATATGGATTGAATGAAAGTGAGTACAAGGAGAATGAGTGCAGCAACAACAGAAATGATTGACCACGGAGTGCTGAAATAATCACGTCTCAAGGTTGCCATCCACCTGTGCCTAGGGGACTTGCAGTATGCATTCAATTCTTGACAAAGGCTTGAGAAAGAATATCTGTGTGTATTAATGATAACCTCTTTAACAATATTGTTAAATAGTGTTGAGACATCTTCACTGCTGCCTAGCATGCTCGTCATAATTTTATTGTGGATGAGTAAATCCACATCCTTTGAAGCATTAATCATGCAATCTAATAGCATAGAATACTCACTGAAGATGCGATTATCTATGCCGTGACATTGCTCGAACGCAATGAGATTTTGGATCCAAAATCTCGTAAAGTAATCTATTTCCAATTGTGGAATTTCTAGAATTCCATTAGCAAATTTAATGTCAAATAAAGAGATGCTCGTCCTCTTCTTAAACTTGATGCCAGCCTGCTGAAGCTCTGTCACACTGGGTGGACGCTCATAATATTGGGCATTGTGTTTTCGCTCTACTTTTGGAAACAAACGACGTATGAAATCAACAAAATGCTTTGTCATACCTTGGTGCTGTGCTTTTGAGATTGAAGACGGCAGGCAACATCGACAACTTGTGAAATTGATAAAATGCTTTTTCATGCTGGGTAGGCACTCATTCCGTGGATTACCTTTTGGCCGGAAAGAGAAGAGGAAACAACGGTGTATAAAATCAACAAAATGCTTTATTTCATGACTAGAAATGTTACCAGGAACTTCAATTTTATTCAGAAAACTCTTGAAGAAGACACAGACAGTCTTTAGGAGCGAGGGCTTTTCCCCAGGGACGGAATTAAAGAAGTCATCAAGAAGAAAGAATGGAAGCTGATTTTCGACTAATATCATGTCATACATCACGTGTTGCATCATCCACGGCTCATCAAATATGAATTTTCCCTTATGCACTTCCAGTAGTAACTCAACAATGAAACTGGCATCCACTAGAATCATTTTCACAAACTCATCACTGCTTAGCTTAATAATTTCTGCATAGCAATTGCGAGTTCTTTGTTCCCACATTCTAACCTTTTTAAGATAATACTCTAAGCTCTTTCCTGACCGAACAAGAAAAGCCTTTAGGTACCTCAATTTGTACTCTTCCATGTTCTGAAAGCGTTCTTCACCACGGTGAAAAGGACCTATGGAGACTACCTGAGGTGTGTAGACTTCTTCCTTTAACTTACGGAGTCTCCAGGGAACTCTGCAAATACAACCCTTCAACGACTGGGATGGCAACGTCTCTAATACTACTTTAATGGAAGTAAGCAACAGATCATCCTTAAGTTCATTCTGGATTAAATCATCATCGTCATCTTTTCTTTCAAATTCCTCATCATTTGTAATACTATTATTTTCCATCTTACTTCTCACTTGAAATATGGGCTTCCACCTGCTTTGATCGAAGTTCCTTTCACTAGTGTAAGACAGACAATAACAAGCAAATAATCAACACATTGTTCCTTTACTAGTGGTTTTAATTAGGAAAAATTACTATTAATTAGCAACTATATATATATATATATCAGAAATGTTACAGTCAGGCCGGCCTGACTGTAAAATTTGTGCGGTCACCCCATTTTGGGGGTGATGCAGGTCACAGGTCACAGTTTCGACCGTTGGATATTCTATTCAGGCAGTGCTTGTCATGCCTGCAAAAAATCACAGTGATCCGATTATGAGAAAACTGACTTTGAAAAAAACTGGAAAAAAACTGTCATTTTTTATTCTTTGAATTCCAGATTTTTTCAAAGTCAGTTTTCTCAGAAACCAACCGTCAGATCACTGTGATTTTTTGCAGGCATGACAAGCACTGCCTGAATAGGATATCCAACGGTCGAAACTGTGACCTGTGGCCTGCATCACCCCCAAAATGGGGTGACCGTACAAATGCTACAGTCAGGCCGGCCTGACTGTAACATGACTGTATATATATATATATATATATATATATAGAGAGAGAGAGAGAGAGAGAGAGAGAGAGAGATGATCCATTAAGGTCTGGACCTTAAGCTTAATTTAAGGTCCACTTTTCAGTGAGATTCGTAGTTTGAAAAACCGACCGTTGGATTAGATAATCTTCTCATGTATGTCATGTTTGCCAAAAATCACAGTGATCCAACGGTCTGTTTTCAAGATACAGACTATTAAACAGTTGTTACGTACAGCATCCAATGATAAATACTGTTAGAGTGTTTCGAGGATTGTATTTTGAAAACCGATTGTTGGATCACTATAATTTTTGACAAGCATAACATACATAAGAAGATTATCTAATCCAACGGCTGTTTTTTCAAATTACCATCGGCCATGTGAGAAATGGTGAGTGGACTCCAAATTAATTTAAGGTCCGGACCTTAAATATTTTGACAAACGTACCGACAGTTGGATTCGATACTCTTCTTATACATGTTATACATGTCAAATATGCCAAAAATAATAGTGATCCAAAGGTTATATTTTGAGAAATATCACTACAAAAAATTATGATGTTTTTAATTAAAAAAATATATATAATAGTTTTTCAATCACAATGAAAATTTCAATAACTGACCGTCGGATCATTCTGATTTTTTGTATACATGACAAATAGAAGAAAAGTATCTAATCTAACAGTCGATTTCTCAAAATATTCAACCTACAATAGTATTTTAAAAATGAGATATAAACATAGGTGTCAAAATAAACTGTAAGAAGAACTTGACGACGCGTACTTATTGATAGAAACTGTATTAACTAAAATATATGGAAGAAAGCAGCAGAGAAAAAGAAAGGAGGTAGAGAGTAGTAAAGAACCTGCTGTATTGGTTAGTAGAGCGATGCTGCACGTTGCTCTAGACTTGTTTACAGATCGATCTCTTAGCGGTAGCTAGGGATGGATTTGTTCATCACATCGTCTTCTCCCCATGCCATATGTATATAAATATTAAGAAATAAGTTGCTCTAGAAGAGACAAATCAACTCAAGTCGTCTTTCTCAAATAGCTATTTAATTCTTTTTTTTATTATTTATTTATCAAGATTCCTACCGTTGAAAAAAAATGATGGAGTATTTAATTAGGAATAAACAAAAGCCACCTTCAGGTGAAACAAAATAATTTAATAATTATAAAAAATGTCAATGCTATATGTTACAATTAATTATAACCATACCCGTCGTCGTTTCGTGGGGATGCATGCATGCTTCAATTTTCGCTAATTAAAATAGTGAAACACCAAAACTATCTCATTCACTTGGTAACCTAATCTGAAAGGGTTTGTTTGTGTGTCCATGAGCATACATGCATGCAAAAAACCTAGAGGTTTGAAAAAGAATACCTTCAATCTTTGAACTAGGAGACCTATCTCATTTAATTTCTTAAAAAACCTAGAGGTTTTAAAATGTAGAAGAATATAATCCATTCGATCCGTCCCACATCGTTTAAATAAAAAGCTTGATGTTACTTCATATATCTGTATTAGGCCCTCTACATACAAGTTTAGTCTTTTTGATTGGAAAATACTTAACAAAAAATGCTTAAAACGTGGCTGATGCTTTGGGATATTTAGATTTGGTTAGGTTGCCCTTTGGAGTGCTTTAATTGCTTGTCCCTCTGCTTGATAATATATGATTTGGGATGTATGGCTTTTTCATAATCTTTGAATAAAATTAACTTTGGATTTTCAAAAAAAAAGAAGGAAAAAAAAGACTAGATTATATATCCATAAGTTCCAGACATTATTAGGGGTCCGTTTGTGTTAGCTTTTTTAGAATCACTTTCGAAACTTAAAATTCCACTTAATTTAAGAGGTGTGGTTGAAGACAAAATAATTCTCCACAACGTACGCGCTTATACATGCACGTCCGTGTGAAAAGCGCATAGCTTTACTTTCTCAGTTGCCATTAAAAACGCGTTGTTACTAGGAGATGTACAGTGTTCACTTATAAGCCCCGCCAGTACTTCTTCTCTTTTTTCCGATGTAGGATCTAGGACATCACACATTATCAACACTACAGTCTCAAAGGTTTGTATATTTTGGTAGTTGAATTAGTATGACACTTTCCAAAAATGTTGCACCATCTTATTGATTAATCTAAGTATTTTTCATCATTCATCTAATTTACTAATGGATTGATACTTAACATGCTTTCAGAGCATCCCACATGGCCTAAATTGCCTAAATAAAGGGCTTGATATAGCTTGATAGAGCAAATAATGCCAAATGTGTAGGACCTCTCATTTTGATGCCGTGACACGTACTTCCAAATATAAAAACGAAAAAGCACAAATAAAAGCTCCTTGCATTGAAAATACTCAAAACTCCATCTCAAATTGGGGAGCTCGTATCTCGGACAGTTCAAATCGAAGCTCTACCTCCTTTCAAAATGTTCAAAGCTGTAAATTTAATTATTTATGATGCAATTCTCACCTCAAATTGGGTAGCTCGCATCTCTCAGAGCTGTGGTTGAAGTAAAACCTTGAATTGGACAGTGACCAGACTTAGGAAATACATATACTAATCGTAGGAAAAATAATGAGCTCACCCTGAAGATCTCACATGATTAAATTAAATTAAAAAAGGATATTTTATATTAATAATTCTAAGTTTTTCTAATATTTATCAGTTCGCCTTCTAATTATCTTTAGGGTGATTTTATTGCCACCCACCCATAATACTAGTAACACTCACTTGCTATTCACACTTACTAATAAAATTTTAAAATATAATTTTTACTATCTACACCCTCTCTAATACTCAAACTAACCCCAACTTAACCAACCCTATAACAAATGTTTCTTTTTTTACACCCACATAATACCAAAAGCCCCAATAGATATATAGAGAGAGAGAGAGAGAGACACACACACACACACACACAGCTTCTAATATAAGGTGCACCTGATGCAAGATACATCAGGTGGCCTCTTCTAGAGCCACTTGTTAAGAATATTTTTAGAAACTGACCGTTGGATTTGATGCTCCTTTTATATATATCATGCCTACCAAAAATCACAATGATCCAACGGTTGATTTCTTAAAAAACCGACTGTGAAAAAAGAGTGACATTTTAAAGAACAAAAAAGCCACAGTTTTTCAAAGTTACATTTTTCAAAAACCAACCGTTGGATCACTGTGATTTTTTGCAGGCATGATATACATGAAAGGATCATTAAATCCAATGGTCAGTTTTCGAAAATATGCTTAAAAAGTGGCTGTAGAAGAGGCCACCTAATCCATCTTGCATCAGATGCACCTTATATTAGCAGCTCTCTCTCTCTCTCTCTATATATATATATATATATTCATCCAAAGAAGAGCTTGTTTTCTTCACTCCACGAAGAGAGCAGCTCACAGAGGAGCTAATTAAATATTCTTATATGTTCAGGTGATGGCTGTTGAACATAAGATAATATTCTACTGCCTATTGAACATTCTGTAATGTACAACACCCTTTGTTGAATATTTTTATATGTTCGGTTAGGGTGATTGAATATAATGATATGTCCAATTAACCCTATATATTTGAACATTGATTGATATTCAATATTGCAGGGCTGAACAAAAGCACGAACTTAAAATTAGAACAACTAAAAAAATCTGTATCAAACTTAAAAATATATATATATATATATATATATATATATATACATTTTCATTGTTGGGATCGGATCATCCAACATGACCACTTCATGGTCCATTGATCAATAAACACATTTTTTTTTTATTAGAGTTTTCAAAAAGTTATACGAGAGTGTAAAGGTTTGTGAGTGTAGGGTTTATGGAAAAGATATGAACGTGGGTGCACGAAGTAATATGATTTATTTTAAATTTATTTTGTTTATCTAATATTACCCTTATATTATATTTACATGTGGGTATAATAGTAATAAATTTTTTTATTAATCGGTGGGTGAGTGGCAATAGAATCACCCTTATCTTTAAATCGGGTTCCATCATATAATATTCCAAAAATTTAGTATTAATAATGTAAAATGTCCATTAAAAAATAAAAATAAATGTTAAAATTAATCATTATCAATTAAATACTACTATTTTTTTTTTAAAGAATTAGGTTAGCAAAAAAAATTATGAGATATGTAGATAAATTTATTTATTCTATTCAAAATCACTTAGTTTATTTATTTTTTTAATCAATGTGATAGTAAGAATCTGAAAATTTAAAAAGATTTGAGCTTCAAAAAAAATAAAATAACAAAAAGAATGGTGTGTGTGTCTATATATATATATATATATATTAAATCATAATTTAACGTAGATGTTGAAAGAGGCATGAATAGAGGAGGTCGATCGGAAGAGAAATATTTGATTTGGAAGGTTTTTTTTTTGGGATAAACAAATAGAACATACAAATAAAACTTACACACGTACTTAACACCCGCACACACTTTCACATACATAAGCTTCACCCAAACGCTACCTTCAAAAAGGCCTAATCTTTGAAGGAGTGATGGAACTTATGAGGGGCGAGTACATGGTATTCCTAGCTGATATTGTGGGATTCACACAAACAATTCTTTCTTTAAGCTTATTTTAGAAAGTATAAAAATATATATAGCTAATATTGGGATTAATCATAAAAAAAACCCATGAAATTGTAATAATTTATTGATTAATGAATGAAAAGCATTTGTATATTTTTGGTTATAAAAGAACAAATAATTTTTAAATGGTCAATAAATTGGAGCATCATCATTAGAAGAATGAGATCAAATTTGATGAAAAAGTACTATATAGTTAATTTTAAATTCTCGTGTGGCATTTTAAAGAACAAAAAAGCCAAAAAAGTACTATATAGTTAGATTAGATACTCCTTTTATATATGTCATGCCTACCAAAAATCACACTGATCCAACGCCAGGTTTTTGAAAAATATAACTTTGAGAAACTGTAACTTTTTTGTTCCTTAAAATGTCACCATCCTTAAGAGGGGTATCTAATCCAACGGTCAATTTTCTAAAGTATGTTCTGCTAGTAGTTATATATATATATATATGAATCCTCTGCATGATCAAACAAGTTGGGGTTCAATTCTCTGTGTGTTTTACTTTTATTTTTATTTTGTTATGTTTGATTTGCATTTCTGGGTCCTTGTTTGTACTGCTGTTCTTGTTTGATTTTTGTAAGTTGGGGTTCTTCTTTGATTCTAGGGGATTTTAGGTCCACGGACTCAAGTTTTCGAAAAATTATGTCAATGGACTCAAGTTTTCGACAAAAGATGTCAATGGAGTCGAGTTTTCAGTATTTACGTGAAGTATTTAATTAGAAATAAACAAAAGCCACCTTCAGGTGATCGAAACAAATAATTTAATAATTATAAAAAATGTCAATGCGATATGTTACAATTAATTATAACCATACCCGTCGTCGTTTCGTGGGGATGCATGCATGCTTCAATTTTCGCTAATTAAAATAGGGAAACACCAAAACTATCTCATTCACTTGGTAACCAAAACTATTTTTATTATTTTTTTAACAGGTACAATGCAATTTTATTTATAGAAAATTGATGCTATATATAGAGAGCATTTAAAATTTGCTTCAAATGTCACCGTGCTCGATGCTTTGGGATATTTCGATTTGGTTAGATTCCCCTTTGGGAATATATATATATATATATATATATAGTTACTGTATGTTCGAGCAGAGATGGAGCTTCACGAGAAGATGGCGCGGTTTGCATAACTCTTAATGCATAATAAGTAATAACAACCCTTTTAGATCATGACTCAGATTCTTCTGTCCTCTTGTATTAAATTTGAAGAAGATAAGTGAGATTATGTACAGAAACTAATTGGGACTATTTGATATGTTTGCAACAGAGTAGCTTTAAAAACCTTTCATGTATTTTCCCAACCCCATGTCAATCATCTCAAGCCATAAGCAGCAAAAGGGAAAGCAAAAACAAATAAAGCACTCAGCAAATGCTAATTCCATCAGCAGCCTTGGCAAGAACAGAACAACGAAGGTATATGATTTTGCTCATGATGCAATCCCTTGGCATCACAAAAGTGAGAGGAATAGTGTAAAATCAATGTTTATTAAAGACAATTCCCCTCTCTGTTTTTTTGTTTTTTGTAAAAGTTAATTTTTTTGTTTGGTTAATGGGAAAATGTAAAAAAAAATAAAGAAAGAATTTTATATTTATATTTATTTTATTTTTTTGGGCGTAGTGAAATCAAATTCCGGCATAGTGACATACATTTTCCGACATAGTGAAATGCTGGAAATGCATTTTCTGGTGAAACCGGTTTTCCAACATAATGAAATGGGAAAATGATCAATAGGCCCCTGATTATGGTCTTTTTTATCACTAAGTCCAAAGTATGTGATTTTATATTGATAGACTCTTCAGGTCAAATTAGAAGTCAACTATTAAGTATAGATTGTCTATAATATCATTTCCTTATTTTAAGCTCAATTTTAGTTAAGATATTATTTCATGATTTATTGTGATTAGATAATTTAATATTTGAATAACATCTCCTACGGATTAAGTAAGTGTTATATAGGTTTATTTTTGAATTTGAATTGTAATCAGAGTATTGGATGACCTTTCATTGTCCAATCTCAATCTGAGGGCCAATGGAAGAAATATTGTCACCAAAGTTATTTAGAGGCAATTGTATTTGACGGGAACTTTGATAATTGAATAGTCCCTTCCGGTTTTATTACATCTACCATTCACCATGCATTTGAAGAACCACTGACACCATTCTTGCAAGGTTCTAGATTCAAAGTAGAGGAAGATTGATTTCCTATATCTGCAGCCATCGTTTTAAGCACTTTCAGTTTAAAGTAAATTCAAAGTTTACCAATTAAATTAAATTACATAAAAGGACCTCATGCATTCCTTTAAAGTATTAAATTGGGCAATGGTACATTGTGCAGAAAAATTTAGAAGTAGATCGAGAAGGATCTAAGAAAGGCAAATTTGGTAAGAATATAGCCC
>JAESVK010058550.1:11440-23439 GCA_017140935.1 Hamamelis virginiana | reverse complement strand
CAGGACATCTATGGTGCCTCAGGTCTAAGGATCACTTGCATCATTGTAACCCTGAGTTGTTGTTTGACATGTAAGTAAAACTCCATTCAACAAACTCAATTAATGATCACATTCAGTGTACTTGTTCTCAAACAAGCACCCACAGGTTTGTCCTAGTGTCATTACACAAATGACTTGAGACTAGTCATTCTCCATATTGAGCAGACATGACCTGTGCTAGTCTATCCGGATTATTAATGCCCAATAAATAATCCTATGACTAGCAATATCTAAGAAAGAAATCTTTAACAATATAAATCTCCTAATCTCAACTCTTGAGATCTTATATTGACATTCCTTCTAAGGACTTATCATGAATATAATAACAGAAGAATACATGATAATCAAAAGCCCATATTATAAATGAATAATAATAATACATGAATCAACTTTATGTCCTAAATTACACCAGTGAGATTGGCTATTAGGGCATATTACTAACACCTACCACTTACGAAGGAGCGATGTTGGACATCGACTCGAGAAGATGGCAAGAGGCCATGCAATCTGAAATGGATTCAATGTATTCCAATGAAGTCTGGACTTTAGTAAATCCACCTGAAGGTATAGTACCTATAGGCTGTAAATGGATTTACAAAAGGAAGATAGGCTCAGATGGAAAGGTAGAGACCTACAAAGCTAGGCTAGTGGCAAAAGGGTATAATCATAAACAAGGTGTTGATTATGAGGATACTTTTTCGCCGGTAGCCATGCTGAAATCCATTAGGATCTTGCTAGCTATAGCAGCATACTATGATTATGAGATATGTCAAATGGATGTAAATACCGCCTTCCTAAATGGAAACATTGAAGAAGATCTTTATATGGAACATCCGATTCATCGAAGCGGTCAAATCGTTTGGCTTTATTCAGAATATGGATAAACCATGTGTGTATAAGAAGGTTAGTGGGAGTGCAGTCACTTTTTTTGTCCTTTATGTGGACGATATCCTTATCATTGGGAATGATACGGGAATGATCTTATCTGTAAAGCTTTGGCTTTCTAGTAACTTCTCCATGAAGGATTTGGGAGAAGCGACCTATATACTAGGTATAAAGATCTATAGAGATAGATCTAAGAGGTTGCTTGGTCTCTCACAATCCATGTACATAGATAAGATACTGAAGAGGTTCAGTATGGAGAATTCCAAAAGGGGTTTGCTTCTCTTTAGACATGGAATTCATCTCTCCAAGGATATGTCTCCAAAGACAGATCAGGAGAGAGAGCATATGAGTAAGATCCCTTATGCATCTGCTGTGGGGAGTCTTATGTATGCTATGCTATGTACTAGACCTGATATTAGTCATGCTGTAAGCGTTGTCAGCAGATATCAATCTAACCCAGGTGAGGCACACTGGGTAGCAGTCAAGGGTATCCTTAAGTACTTTAGAAGAACTAAGGATTTATTTATTGTCTATGGAGGAGATGAGCTTAAAGTAGATGGTTTCACTGACTCTGATTTTCAGTCAGACATAGATGATAGAAAGTCTACATCTAGATATTTGTTCATCTTAAATGGTGGAGGGTTTAGTTGGAAGAACTGTAAGCAGTTACAGTGGATTCCACTACAGAGGTTGAGTATGTAGCCACCTCAAAAGCGAAGCTGTTTGGAGAATATTGAATCGTTCAATATTATAATCTTATGTCTCATCAGAAGTCCAAGCACATTGAAAAGCGCTTCAATATGATATGAGATATCATGAATAGAGGAGATATCAGTATGCAAAGAGTAGCATCTGAGGATAACACCGCAGACCCACTTACCATGGCTCTTACTCTGAAGACCTTGGAGCAACATCTTGAGAAGATGGGTATGAGATACATCACTAACTAGGTTTAGTGCAAGTGGGAGATTGTTAGAAGTGTGCCCTAAAACCAATTAGTAGGTTGTTATTAGGGAACTTTAATTTCATTTATGTTATTGTATGAATCTTATTCATCTATAAAATGGCTTTTATATTATCATGTAACTTGTGTTATTTATAACTGTTCATGATAATGTCCTTGAATAGCATGATAGAGAATTGTATCTCAAGTGTTGAGATAGAGAGACATATGATTCTCAAGAACATCTATTCTAGATATGTTCCTGATTATAGGTTTATTTATTTGGGCGATAATAAACCGTTAAGATTAGCTCAGGTTATACTAGCTCCAATGAGAGGATGGTGAGTCTCAAGCCATCTGTGTAGAGACACTATAGTAAACCTGTGGGTGCTTGTTAGAGAACAAGTACACTGAACGTGACCAATATGAGTACAGCTTATGGAGATGTATTTGAATGTCAAAAGCTGCTCATGTGTATAGTCACATTTGTAATCCTCATACCTGAGACACCACTGGTTATCTTATGTATGAATTACTAGAGTTTGATAGTATCTTGTACACCCTTAATCATGTGGATGTAATCGGTGCTCATTGGCTTTAGTAAGTTGTATATGAAGATAGGTGAGTGTGCAATAGGGGATCACCACCCTTAATATCAAAGGGAGAATGTCACAGTTAATTCACAAATAATAACTCAATGAAGTCTTTGGCCAAAGCAGAAGGTAACCAAGGAAAAGAGTTTTCATGGGTTAACCTAATTGAGTTTATATTTTGGTGAATGGCTAACACAGGATTAAGTTAGGGTTTGACATGAATCCATACCCGAATAACTTAATCGTGACATTGTTTGGTGAAGGATTATTTATTACACGAAGGGTTCATTTATATTCGTATATTCACCCACACCTAGGGCACGTCATGATATGTTGATAGATGTCACTCATGACTAGTGTAGGCCTAATGATAAGTGTTATCATTGAGGGCAAAATTGGAATAGTTTCAATTGAACCAAAAATAGAAAGTTTCTATTTTGGGAAACATGCGATGTTCCCGAGCCACTACTAGGTTGGGGTGAACCCAATGGATCACACACATTAAAGCTTAAGTGATCTTCTTGAATTTGTGAGAGGGGATATTCTAATTTGTGTATAAGTTTAATCCTTATTATTAAGGGTTATTAATTAAAAGGATTAAGGATACACTAAACTAGGATAAACCTATTCTTATATGGTATTTGGTCATGCTAGCACTAGTAACCAAACATCATTGAAAGAGGAGAGAGTCTATAAATAAGAGGGATAGACCTAGGGTTTCATAATCCAACTCATCAAAGTGAGCCTCTCTCTCTCATTGCCGCCACTCTCTCTCTCCCTCTCAAGCTTGGATTCTCTTCAAGAGTTATGGAGATCAAGGAGTTCAAGGAGTTTTAGGCTCGTGTGGACTTCATTGGAGGCTTCCATATTTTTGGAGCTCGAGGTTTCGCGAGGATTCACGGCAAGGATTGGAGGATAGCATCTACAAAGGAACACAAGTAAGCTTTAATTAATGTTTGATTAATAGTTTTGATTCGCTTTTATAGTTTGAGTTCGAATCTTGGATGAAAATCAATGGGAAAATTTTTATTTTACCTTCCGCTGCGTTCCCATGGTGTTTTCTTACAAGAAAAGACTACCTATCCTCCCAATTGGAGTTAGTTTAAATATGTACTACTCTTAGCGGTCTATTAAATATCCACTTTAATAAACTTATGAGTAGGAACTATTTAGAATAAATGTATATGAGAAATATCAGTCTTTCTATCTCAACATCTTGAGATGTATATTTCTCCTTTCATTTATTCAAGGACCTTATCATATATGTTAGAACACATAAGATAAGTTTATACCTTCCTAATATCATATAATATGAGTATGATATGCCCTTCAGGATTGGTTTTAGGGCATATCTCTAACAATCTCCCACTTGCACTAAAGCCAATCACTATAGTATCACATACTAGTCTTCAGAAGACAAGGCTTCTAACACTCATGGGTGTTATGGCAAATAAGATTCATGCAAACACCTTTTGCAATTTATTATTTTCAATAATAGTAATTAAACTAGTATTCGCTGCCAACTCTGATGTACTAGTAAATGAGGCCTATGCTCTCAAAAGAGAACATTGTGTACTAGACATTCTTTTAGGCAATTTGTAAATGGCATTTTACAATTTCTTTATATATCCAAGTATTTCATTCTTAAACTTCTTTTTAAGAATATACTTGTTTCTATTCTGAATCTCTATTCTGAATCAATAATCAATATATGCTAACAATCACTTGTAGCATTGTTGATATTTGAATTAAGTACATTATCTGTGAGTCCTATATTATTGGGCTCATCTTAAATCCCTTTCTAAATCGCATTTGTGAAGAGATTTGAATTCATATAATGAATATAGAATTCTTAATACTATGTTAGTATTTCATGTATGTACTTCATAAAGAAGGGTAAGAATAATTGATGACTTTATAACTCCCACTTGCCCTTTTGAAAACAAGGTATTTAATGCATTAAACCCTTTAATAGCATAAAATTCCTTTTGATGTTTTACTAAGGTATAGTTTTTAACTATTGTGGAAACGTTGTTTTCTAATAACTCTTTATTTAAGAAAACATACTTTTAAAGTTTATTTGAAATATCTCATAGTTACAAATAATCTTTAAACTCCATCGTTTAATATTTATAAGGTCCACAAGTAATATAAAATTCAACCAAATATTCTTAAATTTTTTTTTTAGTTTTACTTCATGTGAATCATTTGATCCTTTCAAATATTCATAATTTTTGAATCATTTGAACGCTTTCAAATATTAAAATAAATATGAAGTACTAAAATATAGGGTTTAATACATCTAATGTATTATCCCTTTAAGTTGAATCATTATATTCTATCACATGTATTCATTTATAGCATTCATAATATTAAAAAACTTTTAAAATCAATTGCCAAAGATAGTCCAAAATACCAAATATTATTGATAATACAAACCAAGTATTTAAAACTGAAAAACTTCAAAAGAAGTATTTATTACAACTAGCAATAATGTAAAGAGTTCTTTAAATTAATAAACTAGTCAAGAATCAAGCTTCAATGTCAAAGGTAGCAACACTTGATCCTTTCCAAACATAGTATGCTCGATGCTCACTCAACTTTCTGCTTCCCTTTGTCTCCTACATACAATCACATTGTATAATAAAACACAATTAGGTATCGTATACCATAAGTAGAATACTAATTCGTAATTAGTAAATGAATAAATAATAGGGCGTACCTTTAGAAGAACCATTCTTCAAAGAAGCGAGGTACTACTTGCAGTTTCCATTCCAGAAACGAATCTTGCCACAGTGGAAACCTTTTCCTTTATACTTCTTCTTCATGCTACGTTTTGGCTTATCATTGGATTTCTTCTTCTTTCCCTTGCCCTTAGGCTTGGTATTAGAAGTTGAAACTCCATCAATAGCCAATACGTTCCCTTTGGATTCCCTTTTTAAGGTATCCTCAACAGTTACTAACTTATTCATTAAGTTAGTCAGAGACAAGTTTGATTTCACATCAGACATGTGAAAATCTATGATGAACGGTTTGTAACTTGCAGGTAGGGAATGAAGCAGTATGTCAATCCCCATCTCAGATGTTATTATAACACCTAGATTGTTCAAGGAGTCGATAATCTGGATCATCTTGAGGCAATGCTCATTAACGGATGATCCTTCTATCATCTTACAGAAGTAAAGTTCACCTATAGCATTGTACCTTACAATCCCATTTTGTGAGCTATACAAATCCATAAGATATGATAGGATCGATAGTGTACTGTCAAAGTGCACATCATCCTTTATCTCCTCTTTAGTAGCCTCTTCCGATAAGGTATTGGGGCACGGGGTACTAATGACATGTTTGATTTTATCTGCGGTGGCTAAGACACTTTTAAGATTCATTAATCATTCTTGGGGATTTGGACCAGTCAAACTGTCGTAATCAAGAATCCTAGATAGAGGGTTAATTGGTGCCATCTACAACAGAAAATAAAATTAATTTCATATTAAATAAACATAAAAACTTTTGGTCTTTAATTTTTATGTTACCTCCTACTATTTTCTTCAAATCTCATACTTCCTTTAAATGAGATTCGGGAATATCATTGTTGAGATTCCTTAGTAGGGATTGGGGTCCCATTAAGAATTAATAATCCTTACATAATAGGTTCTTGGATATTAACCCTTAATGAGTGGATAACTCTTTATCCTAATGCTTCTCCTAAGCAAGTTCCAATCATCCTTTAGCCACTATAATAGAATTCCCTCACATGATAGTTTATTGGGTAGTATATTAATAGTTAAGTTACACCCACCATTCACATAAGTATGGTCAATTGAATGTTGCACCCCTCACATAATAGGTTCTTGGGATACACCATTATCACACCATCCAATATTAAAACAAGACAGAATGAACCCTCAGGATGAACATGTTCCTGCATATCTACAGCCAAGCATATCTACCATAAGAATCCACCTATCATGTAATGGTGGGAGGCTAGGATAAAGCCCAAGGCCTCTTCCTTACAACTTAAGTTTGTGATAAAAGGGGTTTTTGTAAAACGGTCTCATTTTATAATCACAATTTATAAACATACATCACATGCATAACATATATCAAATATATAAAGATTCAGACCCACTTTTATTATTAGTTCTCAATTATCCTCCCACTGTCCTCCTAGAGGCTAGGGTGGATTCATCTTGAACATATAATAAATTAGGTCTAGGCCCTAAATAACATTCATCACATATAAATATGGGCCTTGGATTGATTATGGACTTTTAAGGATGGGTTCATACTTTGAGCTGTGAATATGAACCCTAGGTCTTAAATGTAGGTTGGGTGATCGTAAATAATCTATGTAACTATTACATAAGACAAATAAATCTTCATAAGATCTCGATGTCCTCATCAAGTCCTTCTTAAGTCCTTGCTTTCCTCTTGTACAAGACTCCACCATGTTCCTTGGGTCCACCACTTGCTTTCTCGAATTGTACTTTACAATTTAATATAAATGAAGAAGGGGATTAAGGAGAAAGGGAAGTACATGTGTAAAAAGGGGGAAAGAGGCATGCAAGCCCCTAATTAATTACATCACCATTAAACAAATTTAAATACAACCCATTTAAATAAACCTAACACATCACATGCGGCCAATCACATCTCATTTAATTGGTCTTAAGTCTATAATCATCCTCATTTCACAATTATACAAACACGTACATTGCATAAAATAAAGCTACAATAAAGTAAAGGTAATGATGGCATATGGCATGTAATTAATTAAAGTCATAATATTATTATCCTATAACAATAATAAAGCTATTATTATTATCTTATAATAATAATGAAGTTCTTTTAATCAAATTAAAAGAATCCTATCATATCACATATGATAAAACTAGTTTCTTTCCTAAAATAAATAAAACTCCTAAATGTAAATAACTAGGGTTTTAAATAAATAGAATTTAATTTGAGAAATTATTCTCACACTTCCTACCATGCTATTAACACTTTAATAAGTTCAGTAGATTAATCACTATTAACCTACAAAGATGGAAAAATAATAACTCAAAATAAAAATTCAAAGAAAGAAACAATTTCTATTCTAAAACAGAAATTTCAGAATTCAGCTACTGTTTTGGGACTAATCTTTCCTACATTAAAACAACCTTTTAAAATGTGAGAATACTCTATTTTACAAGGATTTTTAGTCCTCTTTCAAATGGCATAGGTCTCGTTTAGTGATTCCAACATTTGGTGTCACTTTAAAGCATTTTGCGACATGAACTCCAAACCTTGGCAGATTCTGGAAATTCTTCACAAATAGCTTAATGGGGCCTAACCTAGAATGAACTAAGCCATGGAAACACTTCAATTCACTTGGTTTCTCAGTCCTCTTTCAAATGGCAGGGGTCTCAAGTTGTGATTCCATCATATGGTATCACTTTAAGACATTTTACGATAGAGAGTCATATTTTCCATATTTGACTCTTAATCACAAAAAATCTAGTGTGGCTATCCTAGGTCATTAAAAATCATGGGAACTCTTCCTAGACTTTTTTAAGACCTTATATTAATGAAGTCAATAGGTGGTATGCTTAAAAAACGCCAGAAAATATTTTTTATGGATTTTAGAAAAGCATCATGATTGCTGCCCAGAAAAAAACAGCAACCTTGTTTTAATTTCAAAACGATTTTAAAATTAATCCAAACCATATATAATCATGCCAAAACACTTTTAACATGTTCATATACAGTTTAGTAACATCCCTAAATGTTTTCAACAATTAAAATATTAATTCATCATATGAATAACTCAATCTCTCAAGAACACTAAAATAGGGTTTTTTATAAAACAATTTCATCAAGCCTACATGTTCTTCATTTTAAATTTCCAAAAACAATAGAATTAATTTTGAAAACTTTATAAATGAAGTATCAATCACATAAAGAACACTAGGCATGAAATACAAAATAAAAACAAGGCTCAATAAGGTTCAAGAACCCATGGCCGTGACTAGTGTTAGGGAGAGAGAGAGAGTTAGGGTTTAGGGATAGGGTTAGGGTTAGTCAACCTTCCCTAATCCAATTGATTTAAAGTTTTCATAAACATTAAATCATGTTAATAATCTAAATTCCAATTGAAATTATTCAAACAAGAAAGAATCAAAACAAATTAAGAGACTTTCCTGAATTGAGTAATTTGAAAAAGGAAATTGGGGATTTTCAAGATTTGACAATTGGGGTTTCCAATTTCAAATTCAAGAACTTTCCCAAATTGATTTAGGGTTTCCTAAACCTAAAACCAGCCACCTTCATCAATCCATTTAGGGTTTTTCAAGAACCCTAAATGTTCATTGTTACACAATTAACAAAACTCCATAGATGTTTTAATTTAAACAATTTTAAATCAAAAGATAAACAAGCATCAAGATTTGTTATAAACAATTTTAAAATCAAATCAAGAATCTTGTAAATCATGTTAGGGTTTCTAAAACCCTTGAAGCTGAAATCAAAGAGGGAGAAATCCCTCAGTGCCGTGAACCCCTCTTGGGTTTTCTCAAACCCTAAACACCATTAGAGCTTGAAACAAGCGTTGAACATAATTCAAAAATTCAAGAACATCATCTAAACTTTCTAGGGTTTCCAGAACTCCAAGAAACAATCATAGAACCTTTAGAATACGTACTTCGATAGAAAACTTCTATGAAGTTTGAAAGGAAACCATTGAGTGGTTTGAACAAACCAAGCAAAACAAGAAACTTTTCAAAAAAAAAATTTCTGCAGAAAACAGTGCTACTGTCCAGCGGATGTTTTGCCTCCAAACGCTGCCTTAATGGCTTGTAAAAATTCCAAAATTCATATGAAAACATTCTATATTGAGTCATGATCAAAACAAGACCGATTTCATGCGATTTGGATGTGTTTTGATCAAGATACAAGCCAAACAAGTTGGCATGCTCCAGAAAAACGGGATTCTGGGTTTGTATTCCAAAAACCTTAAACTTAACACCATCAAAGTGATGAAACCCCTTGGCCGAATCCAACTAGGGGCTGCCCTTGTGGCCGAGACATCCAAATAAGGTTTCTCCTAAACCCCAATCACCATTGATAACAAAAACAAAGCACAAAACAAACAAGGTTCATGGAGAACCCATCCATGGCAGAAATTCATCGGGGTTTTTAAAACCCTTGATTTTTTATTTTAATTAATTATGCCATACATGCCATCATCCAAACTCATAGCCATGCTTGATGATCTAGCTCTGATACCACTGAAAGGATGCGATCGAAAAACACAACAGAGGATTCGCAGCGGAAGTAGAAAACAAAACTTTTTCTTTTTAAAGAATCCTTTATCGCACTCAATCCACGATTCGATTCAAGCAGAGGGATATGAGTTTATGCATACAAGAAGAACATATATTTAAAAACAATAAATATACTTACTTGTAATCTTTGTGTAGCTTTCCTTCGAGTTTCAAAACGATGAAACCTCCAACGGTATCCACACGGGCGTAAAACTTCTCAAACCTTCTAGTCCTTCACAACTCTTGAGAGAGGAGCTAGCTTGGAGAGGGAGAGAGGGAGAGACATCTAGAGAGAGAGAGGGCCTTAGGATGAGTGATGCACCTAGCCCTAGGGTTCCCTCTCTTTCTTTTTATAAGCTCTCCTCCTTTTTGGAGTGTTTGGTTACTAGTGCTAGCATAACCATCCATCCATGTATGGAGCAACCCTATTCTAGGTTATGTATTGACCCTGAACTAATTAACCATTAATAATTAAGGTCAAACATATTTCAATCATAGTGTTCCCCTCTCACAAGTTCAAGAAACTCACTTACACCCTATCGTATATGACCCTTTGGGTTCACCCCAACCTAGCAGTGGACAGGGACATTTCGATGTCTCCCAAAAATAGAAACTTTCTATTTTAAGGTTCAATTGGAACAATTCCAATTTCGCCCTCATTGATAACACTTTATCAATAGGCCTTCACTGGTCATGAGTGACATCCAGCAACATATCATGACATACCCTAGGTTTGGTGAATAGCAGAACTATGCGAACCTTTCATGTTACTTAATCCTTCATCCTCTAATGTTACTGTTAAGATAATAGGTATGGTATTCTGTCAAACCTTATCTTAACACCTTGATATATGTTTTACAAAATACAATATCAATAAGGTAAGTGCAGTGAAACTCTTTTCATTGTTTACCTATCACTCTGGCCACAGATTCAATTAAGACTTATCTTTGTAAACCAATCTTGACATTCTCTCTCATCAATGTGAGAGTGATGATTCCTTATTGCACACATCTATCTTCATGTATAACCTATAAGGGCCAATAAGCACCAGATTACATCCTCATGGATAAGGCTGTACAAGATACTATCAAACCCTAGTAACTTATACATAAGACAACTATGGTGTCTCAGGTCTAAGGATTACCAATGGACGTAACATAAGAATATCCCTTTTGACATAATCTCCATAGGGATATTCTTGCAGATCATGTTCAGTGAACATATTCTCTAATATGCACCCACAGATTAACTTTAGCGTCACTACACTGATAGGAAAGACTACCTATCCTCCCAGTTGGAGTTAGTTTAAATATGTACTACTCTTAGCGGTCTATTAAATATCCACTTTAATAAACTTATGAGTAGGAACTATTTAGAATAAATGTATATGAGAAATATCAGTCTTTCTATCTCAACATCTTGATATGTATATTTCTCCTATCATTTATTCAAGGACCTTATCATATATGTTAGAACACATAAGATAAGTTTATACCTTCTTAATATCATATAATATGAATATGATATGCCCTTTAGGATTGGTTTTAGGGCATATCTCTAACAGTTTTTCCAAAATATTGGGTCATTTGTTTTATTGAAAATAAAACTCTTTTTATGGTTTCCTTATTCCTTAAAAATAAGATGGCGACTCCCAGTTTTTTTGTCAAACTTTTATCCTTTTTCAAAACCCAATCTTGAGTGGATAATAGAGAAGGATAAATCGAGACGGATAAAGTCATCCACAATCCACGATGATTTAAGTGAAAACGCCTCCCAAGCCGGGTTGGCTGGTTCACAGATATTATCTATCACTAAGCATTGCTTCCTCTTGGGTATTAGATACCGGGGCTAGTTCTCATATATGTAACAATATTAGGGAACTTAAAGAAAGCAAAAAATTAAGTCGAGAACAAGTCACCCTTCGAGTAGGAAATGAAGCAAACATTATTGCATTAGCTGTTGGCACTTGTGACTTAAACCTACCATCTGGACATATTAAGAAATTGGAGAAATGTTTATTTATGCCAAGCATAGTCAGGAACATTATTTCGGTTTCATCCTCCACTTGTTCTGGCTATGGATTTGTTTTCAATAGAATGGTTGTACTATTTCTATTAGGAATAGATCTGTTGGTTCTGGCATATATCTAAACGGTTTGTATTTCTTGAATATGGATGGTAGTGTGTGAAAGGTTCTGTGAAAAACCACAGACATGGATTCGCAGCGGAAAGG
>JAESVK010058550.1:0-11430 GCA_017140935.1 Hamamelis virginiana | reverse complement strand
ACAGCTATGGTGTCTCAGGTCTAAGGACTACCAAATTAATGGACATAACACTAGAATATTCCTTTGACAGAACTACCATAGGAATACTCTTTTGCAGATCATGTTCAGTGTACATATTCTCTAATATGCACCCACAGATTAACCTAAGTGTCACTACACTGATAGGAAAGACTACCTATCCTCCATATGAGTTGGTTTAAATCTGTGCTACTCTTCATACGGTTAATTAAATATCCACTTTAATAAACCTTTGAGTAGGAACTCTTTTAGAATAGATGTATATGAGAAATATCAGTCTCTCTATCTCAACACCTTAAGATGCATATTTCTCTTATCATTTATTCATGGACCTTATCATATATGTTAGAACATATTAGATAAGTTATACCTTCCATATAATGATAATATGAAACTCAATATACCCTTTAGGATTGGTTTTAGGGCATACTTCTAACAGTGTGAACTGCTTAAAGAATAGACATGATGCTAAAAAGCATAAAAGACCCCGAGATGAAAAAGACTCAACCTATGTATGGCATTTGAGATTAGGTCATATTAGTGAGGAAATGATCAAAAAGTTAGGTAAGGATGGGCAACTGGGCTCATATGTACTTGTACCTTTACCTACTTAT
Source organism: Hamamelis virginiana (assembly GCA_017140935.1). Lineage (NCBI taxonomy): Eukaryota > Viridiplantae > Streptophyta > Magnoliopsida > Saxifragales > Hamamelidaceae > Hamamelis > Hamamelis virginiana. Next base: position 10,798 of record JAESVK010058550.1, on the reverse strand, counting down.
GAACCTTGTCTCATGGGTAAAATGACTAAATCGCCATTTATTGGTCACAGTGAGAGGGCAGGAGATATACTAGGTCTGATACATTCAGATGTATGTGGACCTTTAAGTAAGGTTGTCAGGGGTGGTTTCATCTACTTCATTACCTTTACCGATGATCACTCACGGTTAGGGACTGTGTATCTAATGAAACACAAGTCCGAATCCTTTGAAAAGTTCAAAGAATACAAAGCTGAAATAGATAAACAAACTGACAAAAGTATTAAAGCTCTTCGATCAGATCGAGGAGGAGAATACTTAACCACTGAGTTTTTGGATCATCTTACTGAGGCTTGCATATTATCACAGTGGACTCCTCCTGGTACACCTTAGCTGAATGGTATATCTGAAAGGAGAATTCGTACTTTAATGGACATGGTACGATCGATGTTGAGTTACACTAATATGCCAATATCCTTTTGGGGATATGCATTATAAACAGCCACTCATTTATTGAATAGGGTTCCTTCCAAATCTGTCTCGAAGATACCTATGAGATATGGTATGGGAAGAAACCAAGCCTAAGGCATCTAAGGTTTGGGAATGTGTTGCATATGTTAAGAACCAAAATGCAACAAAATTGGAAGCTAGGTCAAACAAGTGTAGGTTTGTAGGGTACCCAAAAGAGTCTTTGGGATACTACTTCTATCACACTGATGAAGATAAGTCTTCGTTAGTAAGTTTGATGTCTTTCTTGAAAGAGACTTCATTCAAGAAGGTGGCAAAGGTCAAGTGATAGATCTCGAGGAATTATCCAAGAATACACAGACCAACACTTATACCACTCCTGCCTCTGTTGAGGCAGAACCTACTGTTACACCACCACTTCGTAGATCTGGTAGAATATCTGCTCCTCCAGTAAGATATGGATATCTCCATGATTTTAGTGATGAATTGTTACATGACGACAAGGAACATCCAGATGATCCTACTACATACGAAGGAGCGATGTTGGACATCGACTTGAAAAAATGGCAAGGTACCATTAAATCTGAAATGGATTCAATGTATTACAACGAAGTCTGGACTTTAGTAAATCCACTTGAAGGTATAGTACCTATAGGATGTAAATGGATTTACAAAATGAAAATAGGCTCGGATGGAAAGGTAGAGACCTGCTAGACTAGTGGCAAAAGAGTATAATCAAAAGCAATGTGTTAATTATGAGGATACCTTTTCCCCAATAGCTATGCTAAAATCCATTAAGATCTTGTTGGCTATAGCCGCACACTATGATTATGAGATATGTCAAATGGATGTAAAGACCGCCTTCTTTAATGGAAACATTGAGGAATATTTTTATATGGAACAGCCAAAGGGCTTTATATCCAGTGGTGAGGACCAAAAAGTATGCAAGCTACAGCGGTCCATTTATGGACTAAAGCAAGCTTCTCGAAGCTGGAACTTCCGATTCAACGAAGCAGTCAAATCGTTTGGCTCTATTCAGAATATGAATGAACCATGTGTGTACAAGAAGGTTAGTGGGAGTGCAGTCACATTCCTTGTCCTATATGTGGATGATATCCTTGTCATTGGGAATGATACAGGAATGATCTCATCTATAAAAATTTGGCTCTCTAGCAACTTCTCCGTGAAAGATTTGGGAGAAGCAACCTACATACTGGGTATAAAAATCTATAGAGATAGATCTAAAAGGTTGCTTGGTGTCTCACTGGACATGTATATAGATAAAATACTGAAAATATTCAGTATAGAGAATTCCAAAAGGGGTTTGCTGCCCTTTAGATTTGTAATTCATCTCTTTAAGGATATGTCTCCCAAGACAGATCAGGAGAGAGAGCATATGAATAAGGTCCCTTATGCATCAGCTGTGGGGAGCCTTATGTATGTTATGCTATGTACTAGACCTGATATCAGTTATACTGTAAGCGTTATCAGCAGATATCAGTCTAACCTGGGTAAGCTACACTAGCTAGCAGTCAAGGGCATCCTTAAGTACTTAAGAAGGACTAAGGATTTGGTTTTTGTCTATGGAGGAGATGAGCTCAAAGTTGATGGTTTCACTGACTCGGACTTTCAATCAAACATTGATGATAGAAAGTCTACTTCGAGATACTTGTTCACCTTAAATGATAGAGTATTTAGCTGGAAGAGCTGTAAGCAGCCTATTACAGCATATTTCACTACAGAAGCTGAGTATGTAGCCGCCTCTGAAGCTGCCAACGAAGCTGTTTGGATCAAGAAGTTCATATCAAAACTCGGAGGGGTTCCAGCCATTGAGTCACCTATACATTTGTATTGTGACAACAATGGGGCCATTGCTCAGGCCAATGAACCAAGGTCTCATCAGATGTCTAAGCACATTGAAAGGCGCTTCCACATGATTCGAGAAATCATTGAAAGATGAGATATCGGTATGAAAAGATTATCATATGAGGATAACACCGTAGACCCACTTACCAAGGCTCTTACCCTGAAGACCTAGGATCAGCATCTTGAGAAGATGGGTATGAAATACGTCACTAATTGGGTTTAGTGCAAGTGAAAGATTATTAGAAGTATGCCCTAAAACCAATTGTTAGGTTGTATTTAGAGAACTTATATTTCATTTATATTCATATATGAAACTTTATTAGTGTTGAGATGAAGAGACTTACAAATCTCAAGTACATCTGTCCTAGATATGTTCCTGATCATAGGTTTATATATTTGGTCGATAATAAACTGTTAAGATTAGCAAAGGTTATACTATCTCCTATGGGAAGATGGTGAGTCTCATACCATCTGCGTAGAGACACTATAGTAAACCTGTGGGTGCTTATTAGAGAATAAGTACACCGAACGTGACCAATATGAGTACAGCTTATGGAATTCTATTTGTATGTCAAAAGGTGCTCATGTGTATAGTTACACTTGTAATCCTCATACTTGAGACACCGCTAGTTATTTTATGTATGAATTCATAGAGTTTGATAGTATCTTGTATACCATTGATCAAGAGGATGTAATCGGTACTCATTGGCTTTAGTAATTTGTGCATGGTGAGTGTGCAATAGGGGATCACTTCCCTTAATTAGAAAGGGAGAATGTCATAAGTTAATTCACAAAATAATATCTCAATGAAGTCTTTGGCCAAAGCAGAAGGTAACCAAGGAAAGTGTCTTCAAGGGTTAACCTAATTGAGTTTATATTTTGGTGACTAGCTAACACATGATTAAGTTAGGGTTTGACATGAATTCATACACAACTAACTTAATCATGACATTGTTTGGTGAAGCATTAGCTATTACACGAGGGTTCATTTATACAGGTATATTCACCCACACCTAGGGCACGTCATGATATGTTGCTAAACGTCACTCATGACTAGTAAAGGCCTAATAATAAGTGTTATCATTGAGGGCAAAGTTGGAATTGTTCAAATTAAACCAAAAATAGAAAGTTTCTATTTTGGGAGACATTGAGATGTCCCCTGCCACTACTAGGTTGGGATGAACCCAATGGGTCACACACATAAAGGCATAAGTGTGTCTCTTAAATATAAGAGAGGGGAACATTCTATTTTATTACTAGTGCGATCCTTGTTATTAAAAGTTAATAACTAAAGGGGCTAAGTGATAAATAGGAGTGTTAATTAGAAACCCTAGGGTTTTCTATATAAATATATGGATGAGTGTGTGAACCAACCAACCTGATCTGGAGGCCTCTCGTTCACTTTGGGGGTGTTCTTGAGTGGATTGTGGATGATGTTTATCCGTCTCGATTTATCCTTCTCTATTATCCACATTTATCATTCTCTATTATCCACTCAAGATTGGGTTTTGAAAAAATGATAAAAGTTTGTAAAAAAACTGGGAGTCGCCACCTTATTTTTAGGGAACAAGGAAACCATAAAAAGAGTTTTATTTTCAATAAAACATTGACTCCATATTTTTAGGAAAAGCAAGTCTTTGAACCAAAGTAGGATTCGGGGGCTAGGTTACGAAGTGGAAAGGTTCCAAGGAGTTCCTTGTAGGCACCCACCTCGCCCTAATTAAAGGTCTCCTAATTAATTTTGGGCTTTATCAAAATCTTATCATGACAATCCTATTTATCTAATCAATCACAAAATATGATATTGTGAACCAGCCAACCTGAATCGGGAGGCCTCTCTCGTTCACTCTTGGGGGGTGTTTATCTTGAGTGGATTGTGGATGATGTTTATCCGTCTCGATTTATCCTTCTCTATTATCCACATTTATCCTTCTCTATTATCCACTCAAGATAGAGTTTTTGAAAAAGGATAAGAGTTTGTAAAAACTAGGAGTCGCCACCTTATTTTTAAGGAACAAGGAAACCACAAAAAGAGTTTTATTTTCAAGAAAACATTGACCCCATATTTTGGAAAAGCATGGTCTTTCGAATCAAAGTTGGATTCGGGGGCTAGGTTACGAAGTGGGAAGGTTCCAAGGAACTCCTTGTAGGCACCCACTTTGCCCTAATTAAAGGTCTCCTAATTAGATTTGGGCTTTATCAAAATCTTTTCAAAATAATCCTAGTATATCTAATCAACCACAAAATATGAATATTAATACATAATAATAATATAAAGTACAATCTTAGGTTGACTTCTAGTCTCCTAAGATCCTTAGGATTGTGTTTACTTTCGTACTATATATTATTATTATTTTTTTTTTTTGCTTATCCAAAAAAAAATAATATATAGTACGAAAGTATACACAATCCTAAGGATCTTAGGAGACTAGAAGTCAACCTAAGATTGGACTTGCGCCCTATTGACTGCCTACGTACCTTATCAATTGCTTGACAAAGATCAAAGTCCACGTAGTTCGATTACATAGGACTCTCCTATTGTAACAAACCACATAATCGTAGATATTCTATCTTATCTTGGACTCTAGCTTCGAGAGTTTGAGTTTGATCAAAACACTTGTCATAAGAGATGGAATTTCATTCCATTTTGAATTCTTTCAAAATCACTTTTTAGAATTGTTCTCGAAATAGAATCCTAGGTAAAATAGAACTCTATTCTTATTGTAAATCTTACAACAAAGAAGAGTCCTAAGTGGGGTCAAGTGACCCCCCTAATCCTAGGGTTTCTAGCTAATCCTAGGTTAGTCTAGATACCTAAAACACTATGATATGCATGCTGGAATTTCTGGAAAATAAATAAAATAAATAATCAAGAGTGCAAATAATGCATGAAAATGTCCTAAATGCAAATCTAAGTTAACTATGTGAACTTAGGCATGTTTCTATGTTGATTTTGGCCTAAAAAATGAGTTTTAATACACTTTTAGGTCATTTTAAATCCATGGACAGATTTGAAAGTAACCAAAAAATGTACTTAAAACCCTAAAATAATGAATAAAAAGTGATGAAAATATGTACTAAATGTATACTAAACTACCATCAAAACTTGACATTTAATCACAAGGGAAGGGACTTACCTTTGCATGCTCCCTCGAACACATTTTTATATATCAATCAAACATCCCAAATGAGAAATATAAATCATGATAAGAATAATACTAATGCTTAACTTGAATAAACTAACAACCTAATATAAATAACCTAAACATGCATTCCTATATACTAATGATCCCATCATACATGCTAAAAGAGATTCTAAATATGAACACTTAATTCTAAACACTCAATCCTAATATGGTATGATAATATAAGAATGGAAGAAGAGAAATATGCATAAAAATAAGCTAGTCTATTATGCATACTAAAGAAATATGAAACTTATACTACGCATGCTAATAATAAACTATATCCTATGCATACTAACAATAAACTAAACCCTATTCATACTAAGAAAATAAAAAACCTAACCTAACATGATTAAAGAAGAAAAAGAAAAAGAACAAGAACAGAAAAGAAAACTACTAACCTCTGCCTTCAAGCCTTCAAGCTTCAAGCCTTCTCCTCAAGCTCCAAGTCTTCTCTTCAAGCTCCAAGGACTCCAAGGAACTCAAAGACTTTAATCTTAAGCTAGAGTGCTATGGGGGAAGCTTGTGTAATTGCTCAAGCCTCTTCTCTCCAAACTAGCTCTCTAAAGCTTATTCTGTGTTATGTATGAAGGTAAATGAGTGCGCAAGAAGGAATCATCACTTTCATCTTTGATGAGAGAGAATGTCAAGGTTCATTCACAAAGATAATTCTCAGTGTGAAATCCATGGCCATGGTGATAGGTAAACTGTGAAAAGTGTTTCATGAGTTTATCTTATTGAGAATTATATTTTGTGGAACATTTAACAAGTTGTTAAGATATGGTTTGACTTAATAACCATGCCTGAATATCTTAACAGTGACATTAGGGGATGAAGGATTAAGTAACATGAAGGGTTCATATGGTTCCACTATTCACCCACACCTAGGGTACGTCATGATATGTTGCTAGATGTCACTCATGACCAGTGTAGGCCTATTGATAAAGTGTTATCAATGAGGGCATAATTGGAATTATTCCAATTGAACCTAAAAATAGAAACTTTCTATTTTAGGAGACATAGAGATGTCCCTGTCCACTGCTGGGTTGGGATGAACCCAAAGGGTCACACACATAAGGACACAAGTGAGTTCTTTAAGTTAGGAGAGGGGTTAGTTTCTAATTTTATGTAACTTACTTGGGCTCTTTAATTAAAGGTTAATTAAGGAGGACTAAGTTGCAAAATATTGGAAACCCTAGTATTTATCTATAAATACATAAGGTGAGGGTGCATGCTAGCACTAGAACATCCTAACCCTAAAAAGAAAAAGAGGATTTTGATTATTCCCTAGAGGAGGCCGGCCCTAGTGCCTTTTCTCCCATGGCCGAATTGCTCTCTCTCTCCCTCTCCATCTTGCATTGATTCAAGAGTTGAACAAGTGCAAGGAGCTTATGGAATCTTGGGTTCGTGTGGATACCTTGGAGGCTTCATACACTTTGAAGCTAGGATGCGATCGAGGTTTCAACAAAGGCAATCATCAAGTAAGTATATTTAAAGTTGTTTAAATATTATTCTTATGTTATTCATGATCCTATGCTTGTTTCGCTTTCCTGCTTGAATATGAATGGATGGATTCTTGTTTTTATAAATTTTTATAGTTTGTCTTCCGCTGCGAATCCTCCCTGTGCATATTCTTTCACTAAATGCAATCTAGGTTAGCTATGGGATCCTAGGCATGTTTCTAAGTTAGTTTGGACCCAAAAAAATGAGTTTTAGTGCACTTTTAGGTCACTTTAAATGCATGGACAGATTTATATGCAACCAAAGAGTGGTTTAAAACCCAAAAAAATAAAAGAATAAAAAAGAGTGTAAATGACCTAATATGCAACCTAGTATGATATGCTAATTTATTCCATACAATATGCTTGAAAACAACACTTTATTCATAGGAAATAAACACAAGGGTGGAGTCTTACCTTTTGCATGCTCCCTCGAACACAATTGGTATTTTTAAGCACACTTTAAGAGGTAAAAATAGACTTAACAAACCTAATATGAATAATGCAAATTCATCCTAAAAATACTAGCATGTGATTTATTTTACATAAACTAACCTAACATGATTACTAATCCTAAAAGACTTAAACATGCATGAACCTAATCTTAAATATCCAATCCTAATATGGTATGATCAAAGAAGAATGGAAGAAGAAGAAAAATATGCATACATATTATAAACTAATTCCTAAAGAAACAATAAAACTAGCCCATCATGCACACTAAAGAAACATGGAACCTAAACTATGCATGCTAACAATGAACTATATCCTATGCATACTAACAATGAACTAAATCCTATGCATACTAAGGAAATAAAAAACCTAACCTAGCATGATTAAAGAATAAGAAGAAGAAGAACAAAACTTTAAACAACCTACTAACCTCTTCCTTTGCCTACTTCCTACTTGCTCCAAACATTCTCCTCAAGCTCCAAGGACTCCAAGGACCTCAAGAACTTTAAAACTTAAGCTAGAGTGCTATGGGGGAAGCTTGTGCAATTGCTCAAGCCCCTCTACTCTCCAAGCTAGCTCTCTAAAGCTTATTCTGTGTGTTAAAACTGATTTCAGAGCCCTCTATTTATAGGGAGGCCTGAGTTTGATCAATGGCTGAGTTTAAATATCTTAGGAATGATCTAAGGGCTCAAAACCAGTCTTCCAAGGTGTTTGAACGCATCCCAAAGTCCCCATGGCCGAACTGGACACATGGCAGGGCTTGGAAGAGTCCTGGCAGGAAAAAATCTTTGAAATATGCAATTATTGGCTAAAAGGATCGACGACCATCCACCTTGGGACGGTTTGCCGTCCTTCATGGACGGTTGGCCGTCCCTTGGTGGATGGTCATCCATCCCCCATGCCAATTTTGGCCTATGTGGGTCTAACTCAGCCCGTTTTGACCCAGTTTCGGCTTTTTTCGGCTTTACGGACCCGTTTTAAGTCCAAATTTGACAATTCAAGCGCCGAAACGATCATGATTCGATTCTCCATGTTTTAAGAAGTGTTTAAAGTGAAAATGCATTGACCAAGGTCAAAGTTTTAAGGAAAAATTTGACTGATTAGTTGTTTAGGGCCTGCCGGGCCCAAATTAGGGTTTTGAAATCTGCTAACTGATTGCTTTCAAAATAATTTCTTCTTCTTGAAACAAGTTTTAAAATGTTTTAGGAAAGTGTTTTGAATCCTTTGAAGGCTTTGGTTTGATAAAAATATCGAATCCCGGTCACTTCCGGTCGAAACCCTAATCTGGGCTTAAAAGGGCCTTTTGAGCCTTAAGAGCTAATCATGAGCCAGAAGGCTCCACAGACCTTGCCACTGATCAACTTAGCTACCAAACACACTTTACATATCTATGCCAAAGCCTCGAGACCATTCGAGACAAGATCGACAGTCATTCAGGGCTTTTGTGATTCAAAGGACAGTACTGCCATTCAGTCACAAAAGGCCTTATTTTCTATCAAGCCTGGCTCAGAATGCCATGGAATTTTGCAGGGATGTTCCTAGACTCTCTAAAAACTAAATTCAAAAAGAACCGACTCAATATTTCCTAAAAACCTACATGCAATAATGACCTCTATCTAATTACTCACAAGGGTAAAACTGGGAACTTAGGGTTTTGACACCCTATTTCAATTCTAAACACATGCAACCATTCAAGACCATACTCATGGTCAAAAATGGATGTCTACAGAAGTCACTCGTTGATGTTCATGGCTTCGCCAGTGAATATCAACGAAAAAAAGACATCCCATTTTTGCCACAACAAAATAGGGATAATCGAACTAATTACTTAACTATCAAAATTATTTTGAAAGCTTCGCTTCAAATTCTCTCTTCCTAGAAGTCTCACTTCTAGTTATCTCAAGGATTTTCAATCCTTTTGGAAATTTCATTTCCAATTAACTTGCCCTGGAAATTTCATTTCCAATTCTCATTAAACTTAGAAGTCTTCGACTTGCTCTTGAAATTTCATTTCTAGTTATCTCAAGGATTTTCAATCCTTTTGGAAATTTCATTTCCAATCATTTTAAAACTTGGAAGTCTTCGACTCACCCTAGAAATTTCATTTCTAGTTATTTCAAGGATTTTCAATCCTTTTGGAATTTTCATTTCCAATTATCTTAAAAACTCTAGAAATTTCATTTCTACTTATCTCAAGGATTTTCAATCATTTTGGAAATTTCATTTCCACTTATCATAAAAGCTCTAGAAATTTCATTTCTAGTTATCTCAAGGATTTTCAATCCTTGTGAAAATTTCATTTCCAATCATCTTCAAATTTGGGAGTCTTCGACTCATCTCTAGAAATTTCATTTCTAGTTATCTCAAGGATTTTCAATCCTTTTGGAAATTTCATTTCCAATTATCTTCAAATTCTAGAAATTTCATTTCTACTTATCTCAAGGATTTTCAATCCTTTTGGAAATTTCATTTCCACTTATCATAAAAGCTCTAGAAATTTCATTTCTACTTATCTCAAGGATTTTCAAACCTTGTGGAAATTTCATTTCCAATCATCTTCAAATTTGGGAGTCTTCAACTCATCTCTAGAAATTTCATTTCTAGTTATCTCAAGGATTTTCAATCCTTTTGGAAATTTCATTTCCAATTATCTTTAAATTTGGGAGTCTTCGACTCATCTCTAGAAATTTCATTTCTAGTCATCTCAAGGATTTTCAATCCTTTTGGAAATTTCATTCCCAATCATCATATAATATCATTGATGTCATTCTTATATACATTTCATGTATATTTCGTCAATGCTTCATGCATTTCACAAAGTCTTATGGACTTGGGCCTCCAAAATGGGTTTTTCTCAGTAGCCACCCTTCATGGGTTCACTTACTTTCACAATCCCCTTCATGGGTCTTATAATCTCATCATATCAAATATATTCGTAATCATTTCATGATTATAAACTTGTTTACACAATCTTTTCATTCATTCATTCCTATATCTCATGGTTTTCAACCAAAAAACTCATCATTTTATGTGAACTTTCCTATTCACAATTGCTCAATTCACACCTCTATATGCACAAATTCTTTCTCATCAAATCATCTTCTCATACCATTCTGTTGCAAACTATCATCAATATCAACCATGTGAATTTCATTCACTTTTTATTATCAATTTCAAATTGATTTTCATCCATTCCAACCTTGCAAATCACTCTCTAAGATTGCTCTACATCAATCCTTGAATCAAAACTAGGACTCCTTTCTTCGATCCTTGCGTTTGGGATTCACATCCATTTTTCAAATCTCTACAACTCTCTATCACATCTTCGAATTCCTGACTAACAAGAGGTAT
>JAESVK010058548.1:0-15038 GCA_017140935.1 Hamamelis virginiana | reverse complement strand
TTGCCCATGAAGACAGCCATTACCGATAATGCTTCATGCCATTATCGATAATGGTCATCTCCCTCACCTAGAACCGACGTGCAAAAGTTTTCAAATCCTCTTCTAGATTACTCAAAATGCAAAAATAAGCTTTAAATCATCCCTTTAAAACCTTGTTTATCAATTTAAAACCTAAATTTGTTTTTAAATTAACTGGATCAACATTGATCCATTTTCAAACTTCTCATTAAAGCTTACACGGGAATTGCCATGGCTGGTGTTCACTGTAACCTTCAACCCAGCTCCTTTAAAGTTCAAAATAACATTTCAAAAATTAGATAAACCCTTCATGTATTATAGTTTAGCATTGATTTGAAATATAAATCAAAAACCAAAGCTCAAAACAAATCATCCATGGCTGCCGTGGGTTATCACCCTCATCAAAGCCACTTAAAACTAAAAATCAAACCATCCAACAGCTCATACACAACATACAAGTCCCTTTAACTCACTAGATTATAAAATATCAGTTTTTAATTGAGAAATCAATCTCAAGCAACATGGTTTAACCGAGAACCACCATTAAAATTCCAGATTTGGGGTTCATATTAGAGCAGCCGTAACTGCTGCTCACGGCACATTTAACACAGTCCATTTAAAACTCAGAAATATACCACTTCCACACTCGATTCACTACATGCAAGCATAAAACGAACTTGATCTATTCTCTAATTACAAAAAGAAGTATATATAAAAATATACAAGGTTTGAAAACCCATAAACAATTTTTAAAACAAAGTTTTTCAAACCATGGATCCGTCACATGCATGCTTTAAAAAAAAAATTATGTATTTCATTGTTCAAAAACAGATCTGACTCCACGGCTCATCAAATCAAAATCTAAAATGAAAAATTTGTATCAAGCAAATCGTGCATGCAGCCGATTCATATACTTCCAGACTTAAAAAGGTTGAATCACACCGTTTAAAACCCTCTTTTGAGGCAAAACTCATCCTGATTTTAGGATCAAAGTTTAAACCTTACAAATCTCTTTCATAAGCATAAATCCAAGTTAAAACCCCTGTTTTTTTTTTTTTTTTTGAAGAATCAGATGCTACAAAGAAAGGTTCAGACCCAAACCCACGAAATCCAAACTCACGCACATGCAACCACAGTTGCAAAACCCTTTTCAAATCAGATTTAAGGGGCATGAAGTCATCACAAAATCAAACACATTTAAACACTATAGTTCGATCAAGAATGAAAACCATGCTTTCAAGCTCCATAAATCCGAAAATGTAGAGAGAGGAAGGAAACAAAAATAAATTAAGATATGCACGAGCTTACCTTTGAAGAGAAACAAGAGGACTCCGGCTATCATTCCGGCAAGAACCCAGCTGAGGTTCGGCTGCTTGCTCTCTTCCTCTCTCGGCAGCTCTCACAAAAACCCCATTCTCACTCTCTCTCAATCGGGCTTAACCAAAACAAAATGAAAAGAAAAGATAAGGCAGCTGGTTTGTTTGGGATAGAGGGGACACGGCTAGCATTTTAAAATTTGTTAAATTTTTTTTTTTTTTTTTTATATATAACATTTCTTAATTTACATAAGCACCCCAACTTTAATACCAAACTTCTTTATTTATAAAATCCCACCAACTTTTGTAGATTTTCCACATATGTAATTTCCTTAATTTGCAAAATACCTCAACTTTAATGAAATTTCATAAAATATAGCTTTAAAATTTTGGGTTATCACAATAGTACCCCCTTTTGAAAATTTTGTCCTCGAAATTTAAAATCATAAAGATATAGGAAATGAAAAACAAGGAACACGTTCTCACACATTTAACTTCAATCCGTATATGCTCCAAATTGTCCAATCACGCTGAAGTATTACTTCGCGGACTGCTTTTAAGCGTACTGCCCTCGGACCCGATCGATTCTTTCATAAGGTGCTTCTTCCGTTCAAATCTTCACTAGTACCCCCTTTTTGAAAATTCGAATAGGAGTCAAAACGTGTAACTCGACAATATATTGATGATGTCCTCCCAAGCAAAACAGAAACGTCTATTCCCACAGAAGCTTTAATTATTACAGTCTAAACTTCTTATATGCCGGTCTGTTTCTCAAACCAAAATCATCTCCAAGAGAAAAGAAAAGAAACTCGCCACGCTTCCACTGCGCTATCTCAACTTACCATACTAAATCCTTCACTAAACTAAACCAGGAACAAATAGGCTTCTAAAAACTACAAGAACGAATTGCATACTCAACACTCCTCATAGAGCATTCTAGTTCTCCAAATCACTATACCAAATAAAACACTTTTCCTGAGAGGCTCCACCTTCGCGATAAACAAAGAATTCCAAATACCCATTTTCACAACACTAAAAGGAAAACTCTAAACTCTTCCCGAAGAATGGATTACCTACTAAGCTTCATCTATCAAAAATTTGCATCTTAACCATACTTAAAACATTCTTTTTCTCGAGGCAAAAAAAGCATTAGCTCATAACAAAGAGATCAAAATTTCCTTTCTTCTCTATAATCAATCCAAAATATAAAAGAAAAGACAAGGAGGAAACAGAACAAACAACCTGTACCAGAAGCATCGAGCACAACAAGTCCTATAATCGAATTCACTGACACTCTAAACATTTCTCTTCCAACTTACTATAGCACCCAAACAACATCACTTAGAAACAATAAAATACCAAAACACAACATTGCACTAAAGTAAGTGTAACAACAATTCTCAGAAAAATTCACAATCATATTTCCATTTTAAACAAAATTGTACGAAATACATGCACCAAAAACTGAAACAATCCAGGTCTACTACGAGTTTTAAAACACCAGCAATATCCTTCCCTCAACCTCAACCTTATCCTCACCCATTAACAGGGTCTGTTGAAACTGTTAGTCCTATTGGTCCTATTGGGCCAGGATATCACTGTCATTTTAACATAAAGAAAACCACCATTCTTAGGTAAGGAAAACATTTTCGGGGTTTTCAACCTAGCATCATCCCATGCTCCACAAATTCTACATATAGAATACTCACCTATCAAAAATTTAAGAACAAAATTTCACAAGTCAAAATCAAACGAATAACATGCAAATACCAAGAGGAAAACAAATCACATAGATTAGGGCTTGCTTTAAAACAAATCACAAAATTTTTTTTTTCCAATAAACCTTGGTTCAAATGTCATTTATAAGAAAACCTTTATTCCTCAAAGTCCATATTTACAATTTTTAGAGAAAATATTATAAAACTCTTTCTATATTAACAATAGCCTCAAAACATGAATAAAATCTCAAATTAGTTCTCAAAATAATCTATCAAAGACTAGAGCTAATTCCAATATACAATGAACCAAAAACCTATAAGCAGTTATTTCTAAAAAAAAATCAATTTCAGAACTTTAGCACAAATATTTATATAGAAAGGATTTTCAAGACATATACTATTCCAACTAGTCGAGAATGGCCAAGAAGTAAAACAAACCATATTCCTCATTTATAAAACCATTTGAAAAGGGCATCCTCATACACAAATAACATATTCCTTTATAAAACAATTTGTTTATAGCCTAACCCACCATGTTATTAACACAATTTGTAGAAAAGCCTCATTTCCAAGTTTATAAACATTTTTGTAAAGCATTTGCAAGGAAAATCCGCTCATATATCTCAGGCAAATTCTCATAACAGTTGCAGTCAAGAATATTCATCAAGAATAATAAGAGGCTTACCAATATCCAAAAATAACTAGTATCATTTTCATAATTCAACACTAATACATCCTAGCATTTAAACAACACCTTTCACTAAAAACAAAAATCTTTACCCTAATTTCTCAAACATAAAATCTCACTCGACACCTGAACATAATTTCTAAGTCAAAGACCAACACCAAAATGACATCTCAAATCTTCATAAAGAACCTCTCTCCTAAGCCATTTCTCAGCAAATAATAAGGTTCTACAATCATCAAAAGAAATTGTCTAAATGCAAACAAAAGAAAGAACCAACTTTCCTACCAAAGCCTGAACACAAAAATCATGCAATGAGTGAATGTTCCGGATCATCTTGAGTCAGTGCTCATTAACAGATGTCCGAGTCCACTAACAAAATTATTCCTTTCAATTCTGCTTTGTGAACCATAAAGTTCCCTCAAATGTACCTTACATCATTATCAAGTCACTTACTATAAGTGTCTTTTCTTCTCCTAATATGCCCCCTTATGTCAAAGCATTGGGGCAAGGGGCATTGACCACTTAGTCTATTTAGCGGCTAAGACTAGGTTTCTTAAACCAGTCTTGGAAGTTTTGGACCAGTTAAATGGTTGTCATTTAATTATTCTAGAGAACATCTTTAGAGGAGCTATCTACAACATAAAATAATAAATATAATTTCATATTATTAAACCATAAAAACTCTTTGGTCTTTAAGTTTTATGGTACCTCACACTATTTTCTTCAAAACTCATACACCCTTTAATGAGACTCGGGAATTTCAACATTGAACTTCCTTAGTGGGGATTGGGGTCCCATCAATAATTAGTAGTCCTCACATAATAGTTTCATGGATAGTAAATTTTAGTTAAGTCACACCCACCATTCAAATAAGTATGGTCAATTGAATGTTACACCCCTTGCATGATAGTTTCTTGGGATGCACCATTTTCGCACCTTATGATATCCAATATTAAAACAAGATAGTATGAACCCTTAGGATGAACATATTCCCACATATCTGTTAGAGGTATGCCCTAAAACCAATCATAGAGAGCATATCTATTTCATATTATAATAATTAGAAGGTATTACTTGTCGTTTATATATTCAATTATATATACGATAATGTCCATGAATAAATGATAAGAGAAATATGTATCTCAAGTTGTTGAGAGATATGGTGACTCATATTTCTTATATACATTTATTCTTAAAAGTTACTGCTCATAGGTTTATTAAAGAGGATATTTATTAAATCGACAAGAGTAGCATAGATTTAAACTGACTCCAATGTGAGGATAGGTAGTCTTTCCTATTAGTGTAGTGACACTTATGTTAATCTGTGGGTGCATATTAGAGAATATGTACACTGAACATGATCTGCTAGAATATTCCTGTGGAGTTTAAGTCAAAGGAATATTCTTCTGTTACGTCCATTTACTTGGTAATCCTAAGACTTTAGATACCATGGATGTCTTATGCCTGAATTGTTAGAGTTTGATAATGTCTTATACAGCCTTAACCTAAGGTTGTAGTCGATACTCATTGGCTCTAATAAGTCATGCATGGAGACAGATGAGTTGTCAATAAGGAATCATCACTATCATTATGAAAGAGAATGTCAGGGTCAGTTCTTAAAGATAACTCTCAATGTGAATCTCTGGCTAGATTGATAGATGAACTATGAAAGTGTTTCATAGGGTTCATCTTATTGAGATTATACTTTGAAGAACATATGACAAAATGTTGAGATAGGGTTTTGACTTATATCCATACCCTGATTATCTTAACTATGACATTAGGGGATGAAGGATTAAGTAACAAGAAGGGTTCACATAGTTCTACTATTCACCCACACCTAGGGCGTGTCATGACACATTGCTAGATGTCACTCATAACCAGTGAAAGCCTATTGATAAAGTGTTATCAATGAGGGCAAAATTGGAATCGTTCCAATTGAACCTTAAAATAGAAAGTTTCTATTTTAAGAGACATGAAGATGTCCCTATTCACTGCTAGGTTAGAGTGAAGCCAAAGGGTCACACACAATAGAATTTAAGAGAGTTTTTTAATCCATGAGAGGGGTAAGTTTCTAATTAAAATGTAAATTAAAAGGACACTTTATTAATGGTTAATAAAAGAGGTCATTAGTTGCAAATTAGAAACTCTTGTATTTCTATAAATACAAGGGCTAGGGTGCATGCAAGCACTAAGTACTCCCAAACCCTAAAGAGAAGAGTGAGAGAGCCTCCCCTATATCCTAAGGCCGTGGGCTATAGAGAGGCATCCTCCCTTGGCTGTTTTCTCTCTCTCCCTCTCATTCTTGCTTTGGCTCAAAAGTTGATCAAGTGCAAGAGGATTCAAAAGTCTTGGATTCGTGTGGATACTTTTGGAGACTTCATACGTTTGAAGTTCGAGTTCATCAATCACAAAACGAAAGGAAAATCAAGTAAGTATTCTTTATGTTTGATAAATATATGTTCTTGTTTGATTATCTCATGTCCCTATGCTTGTTCGAATCATGCCTGAATATTCGACGATGGTTTCATGTTTTATAAAAATTTTATTTTGTCTTCCGCTGCGATTCCATGTTATTCGAATATCCTTTCAATATCTGCAGCCAAACACATCCACCACAAGAATCCACCTATCATGTAATGGTGGGAGGCTATGATAAAGCCCAAGGCCTCTTCCTTACAACTTAATTTTGTGATAAAAGGGGTTTTATAAAAGGTCTCATTTTATAAACATAAAGCACATGCATATAAGCAAATATATATCACATACATATTTAGTTTAGACCAATCTTTATTATTAGTCCTCAATTATCCTCCCACTATCATCCTAGAGGTTATGGTGGATTCATCTCGAACATATAATATATTAGGTCTTGGCCCTAACAAGCATACATCACATATATAAATGGGCCTTTGGTATGATTATGGACTTTCAAGGTGGGTTCAAGCTTTTAGCCAAAAAGATGAACCCTAGGTCTAAAGTGTGGGCTGGTGATCGTAATTAAAATTACGTAACGATTACGTAAAGACTAAAAGATCTTCTGAAGGTCTTGTAGTCCTCCCCAAGTCCTCTTAAGTCCTTGCTTTCCTCTCGTATATGACTCCTCTGCTACTGATTCTGATCCCCTTCTAGGTAGTGATCCTTTTGATGATCCCTCTGTTGATCCTCTTATTTCTACTAGAATGAGATTACATGATAAATTGCATGGTTTTAAGAATGCTAGGAAAAAGGGTTAGACCCTTAGGTTGGCAGTTTCCCCTAGCCTCTTGGGTTGTAAGAGGTTTTATTTTGTTGGCTTGGGTGGTTGGTTAGCCTCTTTGGCTGTGTAGCTTCGGTTGTTAAATTTCTTAATTATGCAAAAAAAAAAAAAAAAGAATTACATATTTAAAGAAATGGAAGAGGCATGCAAGCTCCAATTAAATTACATCACCATAAATTTAAACTACTTTAAATACAACCCTTAACTAAACCAAACACATCACATGCGGTCAATCTCATCTAATTTAGTTGGTCTTAAGTCCATAATCATCCATTCTAATTACACAATCACATTGCATAAAATAAAGGCTACAAAATTAAAGGCAATGATGGTAATGGCATATAATTAATTAAAGTCCAATTATTTTTTTTTTTGGATAATTAAGAATTTATTGATCCAAAAAGGGCAAAGCCCCAAAGAACAAAGAAACCGAGGCCACGAAAACCTACGGAAAAACGGACAGAACCTCCCCTAAAACAGGGCCAAAAGCAAGAAAAACCTGCCTAAAAGACAACAGAAAACCAAAAAAAAAACAATAAAAATAAAAACAGCCCACAGCCCGGGCACCAGCAACCCAACAAACCAAAAACACAGATGCCCACAGCCCGGGCACAAGCAACCAAAGAACACAAATTATTATTATTATTATTATTATTATTTTTATTTTATTTTTTTTTGGATAATTAAGAATTTATTAATCCAAGAAGGGCAAAGCCCAAAAGAACAAAGAATCCGAGGCCACAAAAACCTACGGAAAAACGGACAGAACCTCCCCTAAAAAAGGGACAAAAGCCAACAAAACCTGCCTAAAAGACAGAGCAGAAAACAGGACCAAACCAAAACCAACAGCCCACACACAGGCACAAACAACACACAAGCTCAATAGCCCACAGCCCGGGCACAAGCAACCAATAAAACAGAAGCCAACCCTAACGCCTTAAGATATTACAAGGAAAGGCCCACCTGTCACACATTGACCTATTCCTAGGGCTATCAACAATATTTTGAAAGCTTGAAACTCTATTTCTTACATCAGTACAAATCAAAGAGAATATGTTATCAGAGCTGATGAAGGAGTTCTCATGGATCCTCGCATTCCTTTGCCTCCATAAAATGTAGATTGTAGCAGCCCAGGCAATCCTTTTAATGGTGTTACAGAAAGTTTTACTTTTACAGGAGGTAATCCACAGAAACTCATTCTCCCAAAAGCGAGGGTATCTATTGAGACCACATAACTTGAGAACCTTCCTCCAAATGAGGGCAGTAAACCTGCATCCAAAGAATAGATGATTCCTGTTTTCAACATTAGCCCTACAAAAAACACAAGACATAGAAGTAATAATTCCCCATCTCAAAAGCTTATCCTGAGTAGACAACCTATTCAGAATAGCTAACCAAGTAATAAAGGAGTGTCTACCAATAGAATTAGGGAACCACACAACATAATGCCAACTCACAGCCGGGCCAATAATACGTATATGATTCCAAGCAGATCTAGTAGTGAAGGCACCAGTGGGAGAAAGAGACCACACCACTGTATCCTCATTCCTGGAACTGAGAGGAGGGCATTCAAAGCAACTATTACGGATGGCAATGAGATCAGAAGTATTAGTTACTGGCCAATTCCAACCATCATCAGATAGAATAAAAGAAACTTTAGCCTGCAGAGGAATAGCTGCATCATAAGCCACCCTGGGACTATACTGCTGCAATAAGGGACCGACCGGATGCCAGTTGTCATGCCATAAATTATTATTATTATCTTATAAAATAATAAAGCTATTATTATTATCTTATAACAATAATATAATCCTTTTAATCTTATTAAAAGAATCCCATCATATCTTATATGATGATACTAGTTTCTTTCTTAAAACAAGTAAAACTCCTAGTTGTCACAACTGTGGTTTTAATTATATAGAATTTAATTTGAAAAATTATTCTCACAATTCCTACCATGCATTTAACACTTTAATATGCATAGTAGATTAATCACTATTAACCTACAATGGTGGAAT
Organism: Hamamelis virginiana; assembly: GCA_017140935.1. Taxonomy (NCBI): domain Eukaryota; kingdom Viridiplantae; phylum Streptophyta; class Magnoliopsida; order Saxifragales; family Hamamelidaceae; genus Hamamelis; species Hamamelis virginiana. The sequence continues at coordinate 6,021 of JAESVK010058548.1, read as the reverse complement.
TAAATAATAACTCAAAACAAAAATTCTATGAAAGAAACAATTTTTGTTTTTCAACAAAAATTTCACTTTTCGGCTACTGTTTTGGGACTAAATTTTCCTATATTAAAAATACCTTTTAAAATGTGAGAATACTCTATTTCACAAGGATTTACAGTCCTCTTTCAAATGGAATAGTTCTCGTTTCGTGATTCCAACGTTTGGTATCTCTTTAAAGCATTTTGTGACAAGAACTCCAATCCATGACAGATTCTGGAATTTTTTCACAACTAGCTTTATAGGGCCTAACCTAGAACGAATCAAGGCAGGAAAACACTTCAATTCACTAGTTTTTTCAGTCCTCTTTCCAATGGAATTGGTCTCAAGTCATGATTCCATCATATGGTATCACTTTAAGGCATTTTGTGATCGAGAGTCAGAATTTCCAAATTTGACTCTTAATCACAAAAAACTTATTGTGTCTAACCTAGGTCATATTAAGTCATGGGAACACTTCCTAAACTTTACCAAGACCTTATATTAATAAAATAAATAGGTGGCATGCTCTGTATATCAATGAAAAAGTTTTTCATGGATTTTACAAAAGCTACAAAGTTGCTGCCCAGAAAATACAGCACACTATTTTAACATTTAAAACAATTTTAAATAATTCCAAAAAATATACAATCATGCTAAAACTCTTTTAACATGTTAATATATCATTATACAACATCCCTGAAGCATTTTAATCAAATTAAAATATGAATACATCATATGTATAGCTCAAACTCTCAAGAACACCAATAAAGATTTTCAAGAACTTTATTGGTTTTTTGGTAATATATTTCTTAATTATCCAAAAAAAAAAAAAAAGATTTTCAAGAACTTGTTTCTTCGAACCATAATCATTCTTTACTTTTGTTTTTACAAAACCATCAAAAATAATTTTATAAACAATTTATAAAACATGTAAAAGATATTAAGTATGATAAAAAACATAAAGCAAAGTCCATTGGGGCTTCACAAACCCTAGTGGATGAGAGCCTAATGGTGGAAAAGTGACAAGGGCTTATGTTTAGGTTTCACAAACCTTACCACTAAGCTATGTACAACCTTATTAGGGTTAGGTTCACAAACCTTACATTAACCCTACTAGGGCTAAATTATTAAGGTTTCATAACCCTTAATAGGGTTAATAGGGATGCCATTGTGAAACAAGAAATAGGAATTATTATAATATTGAACAATTCAAGAAACAATAAACAAATCAAGAATCAAATCAAGATTTGATTTCATGTTTCTTAATAAAAAATCTGGCCACTATATTTAATCTATTATGGATACAAATAATCATAATATTTATCGTCAATCATATTAACAAAACTCTATTAACATATGATTTAAACAACTTTAAATCAAGGCGAAAATATGCATCAAGATTCATCAAGATCCAATCTTTGAACAATTTAAACTAATCAAGAATGCATGTAATCATCATCAAGGTTCAAAACCACAAAAATAAATAAATAAATAAATAAATCCAAGAAGGTGATAATACCTCCATGGCTGTGAGTCCCCTTGTGGATTTCTTAATCCCATCAAATTTGATTCAATCAAGTTTCTAAAATCGAAAATTTTCTAAAAACAAGAACATCATCAACTTGGGGTTTCTAAAACCTCAAGATTCAATCATGGCCATTCATCATGGAGTTTCAAAAAATCCAAATCATATGAATCAAATCAAGATTCAATAAAGAACCATGATTCATCATGATCAAAGATCAAAAATCATGATCAAAGATGATCAAGAACCAAAAGAGAGGAGAGGGAGAGAGTCCTAGTCAATTTAGGATTTCACAAAACCTAAAACCACACAAAAACAAAGGGGAGAACTCCATGGTCGTGATCATTAGGGGCGGCCCCTATGTGTTCGTGATCCATCATAGGGTTTTCACAAACCCTAATCAAGAAACCATCAAAGGGATCAAATCCCCATGTAGCTACCACCTCCCTCTAGGGTTTTTTTTTTTTTTTGGATAATTTAGAATTTATTAATCCAAGAAGGGCAAAGCCCAAAGAACAAAGAATCTGAGGCCACAAAAACCTACAGAAAAACGGACAGAACCTCCCCTAAAAAAAGGACAACTCTAGGGTTTTAACAAACCCTAAAAGTAAAACACATTAGGGGATTAAAACCCCATAGCCATCATCACTAGGGGGCTGCCCTATGGTGGCTGAAACCCTCATTAGGGTTTATCCCAAACCCTAAAAGCCATTAAAATCCAAAACAAGCAAGGATTCAAAGAGAACCCTCACATGGTCGAAATTCCTAGGGCTTCTAAAACCCATTCAAACTTTGATTTTAATTAATCATATCCATTAAAAGCCATCATCATATTCATGATCATGTTTGAGTTGGCTCTGATACCACTGAAAGGTTGTGATCAAAGAATCGCAGCAGAATGAAACAACGTATAAAACTTTTTTTTTTTTTTTTTATAAAATATGATTTCTCAATCACAACCATGCGAAGATTCAAACACAAACATCGAACCATGAATATATATCAAGAACATGTAATAAACAATTTAAAACATACACTTACTTGATTTGCCTTTGATGTAACCTCGATCGAATCTCCAAGCTTCAAAGTATATGAAGCCTCCAAGGTATCCACATGAACATAAGACTCCACACTTCCTCGAACCTCCACAACCCTTTGAGGAGAGCCAAGCTTTGAGAGGGGAGAAGGGGAAAACGGCTATGGAGAAGGGTAAGCACACTAGGGCCGGCCCTTGTTTGTTTCTCTAGGGTTTTGCCTCCTTTCCTTTAATGATGAATGACCTCGTGCTAGCTTTCACCCATCATTATGCCTTTATACATAATATTTCCATTAATTATAAATTAATCCCTCTCTTATTAACTATTAATAAATAGGGTCAAAGGTTATAATTAATTGGAATATTCCACTCTCTTTAAAATGTGAAACTCATTTATGTCCTTATGTGTGTGACCCTTTGGGTTCATCCCAACCTAGCAGTGGATAGGGACATCTCAATGTCTCCAAAATAGAAACAATAGAAACTTTCTATTTTAAGGTTCAATTGGAACGATTCCAATTATGCCCTCATTGATAACACTTTATCAATAAGCCTACACTGGTCATGAGTGACATCTAGCAACATATTATGACATACCCTAGGTATGGGTGAATAGAAGAACTAATATGAACCCTTCATGTTACTTAATCCTTCATACTCTAATGTCACTGTTAAGATAATCGGGCATGGTTATTAAGTCAAACCCTATCTTAACAATTTGTTATATGTTCTACAAAATATAATTCTTAATAAGATGAACTCAATGAAACACTTTCAGAGTTCACTTATCACCATGGCCATGGATTTCAAAATGAGAATTATCTTTGTGGATGAACCCTGACAGTCTCTCTCATCAAAGATGAAAGTGATGATTCCTTCTTGCGCACTCATTTGTCTTCATACATAACCCTATTAGAGCCAATGAGTACCGATTACAGCCTTATGGTTAAGGATGTACGAGATACTATCAAACTCAAGTGACCTATGCATAAGATAACTTATGGTGCCTCAGGTCTAAGGATTACCAAATTAATGGACATAACATAAGAATATTCTTTTGACTTAAACTCTATAAGAATATTCTTGCAGATCATGTTCAGTGTACATATTCTCTAATATGCACCCACAGATTAACTATAGTGTTACTATACCGATTGGAAAGACTACCTATCCTCCATTAGAGCTAGTTTAAATCTGTGCTACTCTTATTGGTTAATTAAATATCTACTTTAATAAACCTATGAGCAGGAACTTTTTTATAATAAATGTGTATGAGAAATATGAGTCTTCATATCTCAACAATTTGCAATACATATTTCTCTTATCATTTATTCATGGACCTTATCATATATATTTAAATACATACGACAAGTTGTACCTTTAAATTAATATAATATGAAATTGATATGCCCTTTAGGATTAGTTTTAGGGCATACCTCTAACACAACGTGATTGAAATGTATATTAAATGAATCATGAGCACACATACTATTTATGATGTGAAGTATTAACATATTACTTGTGGATACTTGTATAGTTCTTAAACCACAAAGGTGTTTATAAAATTACATGATAATGACTTATACATCACTATCATCATTGTTAGTCAAGAATGATATTTCTACTGAGCATTCAAACGCTCAAAGCTGTCTTTCATATAACAGATTCTCAAGATAGTGTAGTAGGATTGCCAGAACAGAGAGTTTTTCCCACTGCGCTAGGCTGGGTGGTGTTTTGGGCGTTGGTACTAAAAAATAGGTAGTTGTTTAATTTAGACAGTTAACTTTGTATCTTAGTACTATTGTATTATTTACTTTTGTGTCAGGGATGTTGGCACTCTACATTATACATTAACTTATCTATGTATCGCATTAGACGAATCAAGAACATTTGTATGAAACATTATTGCATTTCATGCTTGTTATATGTATTATCTTTTATACCCTAGTATGGAAATGTGAATGAGCATATCAGGTTGTATCTCCATTTAACACGTGTTGACCTGCCCGGGAGGGTCCCCAGTAGCGTCAGATCAGGGCGTTACAAATTGGTATTAGAGCTCATTAGTAGGTCCAGAATGGGATTCATGCATTGCATGTAGAGGTAAATGATAGGATTGAGGAATAGGGAATAGTTCATGCATCACATTGATGTGAAGGGTAGAAACATTTTAGGAAGGGTTGGGCCCTACGCAATGACTTGAATTTGATTGTTTGTGATTTCCTCATTGAAGGAGAAATGGCGAACAGAAGAAGTGCACGCCATACGTATGAGATGGGTAAACCTTCGAATACTTCCCAAACGCCAGAAGAGGGAGGAGAGGTTCGAAATCTTCTTCGGGAAATGAATTAGTTATTGAGACGTGTGAATAGCCGCAGTTCTCCAAATAATCCAGAAGGGGCCTACCAGCTTCTCCAAATAGCCGCAGTTCTTCTTAGGGTGAGTTTTGCAACCAGCTTTTTTAGAGCTGATGCTATTACTTGGTGGGCATCCGTTCGCTCAAACCCAAATCAAAATGTTGCTACAACGAATTGGAATCAGTTCAGTGAAGTATTCAGGGAAGAACATGTGCAACCAGCCTTTAGACAAGCTAAAGAGGAGGTGGTTTTGAGACTGCAACAACGGGATATGACTGTACTGGAATACGAGGCAAGGTTTATGGAATTATCTTGTTATGCTCGTACTCTAATTGCCATAGATTCTGCTAAAGCAAGAAGATTCGAGAGGGGTTTGAGACTCGATATTCGAGATATAATAGTACTGCTCATGCTCACAACTTTTTTTTTTTTGGATAATTAAGAATTTATTAATCCAAAGCGGGCAAAGCCCGAAAGAACAAAGAAAGATCCGAGGCCACAAAAACCTACGGAAAAACGGACAGCATCTCCCCTAAAAAGGGAACAAAAGCCAGAGAAACCTGCCTAAAAAGCAAACAAACAAACTAAAAGTCCTAACCAGAACTAACAACAATAAGCAGCCCACAGCCCGGGCACCAGTAACGGAAAGAGCGTATGTCTTGGAAAGAGGTAATTTGGAGAGGCAGAGATTTCGTGGAAATCAAGTAAGAAGGCGGAAAACAAAAAGATGATCAGGGAGAGGCTCTAGTAGAGGACAGCATTAGAGTAATATGCCCTAATAGCCAATCACACTGGTGTAATTTAGGACATAAAGTTGATTCATGTATTATTATTAGTCATTAATAATATGGGCTTTTGATTATCATGTATTCTTCTGTTATTATATTCATGGTAAGTCCTTAGAAGGAATGTCAATATAAGATCTCAAGAGTTGAGATTAGGAGACTTATATTGTTAAAGATTTCTTTCTTAGATATTCCTAGTCATAGGATTATTTATTGGGCATTAATAATCCGGATAGACTAGCACAGGTTATGTCTGCTCAATATGGAGAATGACTAGTCTCAAGTCATTTGTGTAATGACACT
>JAESVK010058534.1:23418-36900 GCA_017140935.1 Hamamelis virginiana | reverse complement strand
GCTTGATTCTTCCATTGTAGAGAAGCTTCAAGGATTCAAGAGGTCTTGTATTCGTGTGGATACCGTTGGAGACTTCATCGTTTTGAAGTTCAAGATCAAGGATTGCAAATCGAAAGGCGAATCAAGTAAGATTTATTTATGTTTTATAAATTTATATGCTTGTATGTAAATCACATGTCCCTATGCTTGTTCGATTCTTGGTTAGGATATTCGATGATGGAATCATCAATGTAAAAAGTTTTATTTTGTCTTCCGCTGCGATTCCATGTTTTCGAATGATTCCTTTCAGTGGGTACTCGGGGACAAGAAATGAAGGCTAGGATTTCAGGACTTATTGAAAGTCTCTCATCTGAAAAGCGAGGGGACACTTCGTCACTTCCACCTAATGCTTTACAAGTAGTACTTTACAAGAGAAGAAGAGATGATGACTCTGAAGGAATTTCCAGGAAGGAACAAAGGGATTGACAGAACTTTTTGAAACACATTTCCCATGCTTTTTATTATTTAGAATGAATGTAATTAGAATCATATGGCATGTAATAGACCGTTGAAAGGTTTCTCTTCATTTCATGGATAAAAGAATTCTATCTTTTTAGTTTTGAATACATCACTTCAAACAATTACAATTGAAAACAAACACAGGGTTGTTTTGCCTTAAAGAATTGGACCGCACCCAAGGTAACTTTATGGGCTGCCTACATATCTCCATCCTTTGAATATTTCTTTTCTTCATAAAACTTTCAACTTTTTTTGTTTTGAATACTTGGAGAATCAGGTCCTTGTAGTTCATGGGATCAATTGAAAAACATTTTTTTATTTTTATATTTTTATATTTTTATATTTTTATATTTTTTTTGAATGCTCTACTTTTTGCCTAGGCAGCCTTTGCAGGTTTTCTACCTAGCGAGCTTTTGCCCTAATTTTTGCCTAAGCAGCATTTTCAGGTTTTCTACTTAGTGGGCTCTTTTTACTATTTTTTATTTTTATTTATACATGATACTTTTTCAATTGATCCAAATTGGTAGGCTGAGAGAATTCGATCCCATCTATGTCCATAAGACGCACGGCTCCGCCTGATAATATCTCTTTGATGATGTAGGGTCCCACCCAACTTGGCTTGAACTTCCCTCTTGGATCATGAATCGGCATTTTGATTTCTTTGAGTACCAAATCCCCTTTTTTCAAGCCCCTGTTTTTGTCTCTCTTGTTAAAAGATCTTGCTATTCTTCTATGATAACCTTGAACATGGTATAGGGCCTTCAATCTCTTCTCGTCAATTAGTGATAGCTGCTCATATTTATCCCTTATCCAATCGACTTCTGCTAGTTGGCTTTCCATAACTACCCTTAGTGAAGGTATCTCTAACTCAATTGGTAACACTGCTTCCATACCATACACTAACGAGTAAGGCGTAGCCCCAGTTGACGCCCTAATGGATGTGCGATAACCCCACAATGCCAGAGGCAACTTCTCATGCCAATCATTGTATGTATCAGTGGTCTTCTTCAAAATGGTCTTCAAATTCTTGTTAGCTGCCTCTACTGCTCCATTAGTCTGCGGACGATAAGGAGAGGAATGGTGATGTACTATACCATATTTCTTAAGAAGCTCTTCAGTTTCTTTTTTGAAATGTTGCCCATTGTCTGAAATAAACTCACGTGGCACTCCATACCGGTAGATGATGTTGCACTGTATGAACTTGGTGACCTGCTTAGCATTCAAAGTCTTGTACGACGCTGCTTCTACCCACTTAGTAAAGTAATCAATAGCTACCAGTATGTACTCGTGCCCATTCGAGGCCGCAGGAGTGATCTTGCCGATGATATCAATGCCCCATGTTGCAAATGGCCATGGTGATGACATGGTAGTGAGTGGCATGGATGGTTGATGCTTACCACTTGCAAACACCTGGCACTTATGGCATTTCTTAACATATTTAGCATAATCACCTTCTAAGGTCGACCAATAGTAACCCAATCTCAAAATCTTCTTCGCAAGCATATACCCATTCATATGTGGAGCCCCAGCCCCTTCATGTATTTCCTGAATAATCTGCTCTGCTTCATCTTCTGTTACACACAAGAGATGGACACCGTCAAAAGACCTTTTATACAATCTCCCACTGCACAAGATGAACTGGCTAGCCAACCTTCTCAAAGTTCTTCGGTCAACATAGGATGCTTCTGGCGGATACTCCCCTTTTTCTAAGTACTGCTGAATATCATGGTACCACGGCTTCCCGTCGTTTGGTTCTCCTTCCCTTAGGGCGCAACAGTAGATGGGTTCTTCTCTAGATTCAATGATCATTGGTGCTATTCCCCATTCTATTGGGATCTCTGCCATGGATGCTAGAGTGGCTAAGGCATCCGCAAACTTGTTCTTTTGCCTAGACAGGTAAAAGAATTTTATTTGACGGAATTCTTTCGCCAGTGTCTCTAGATAATCGTGATATGGCAGCAGCTTCTCATCTTTGGTCTTCCACTCCCCTCTAGTCTGGCATATGATAAGGGCTGAATCCCCATACACTTCAAGCTCTTCTACTCCCAAGGCCAATGCTGATTCTAAAGCTAGAATGCAAGCTTTATATTCAGCTATGTTGTTGGTTGCCTTAAAGTTCAATTTCACTACCACAGGTATCATCACATCTTCTGGCATTTCCAGACAGACTCCTATACCACATCCTTTCCTATTCAATGCTCCATCAAAGTGCGCTTTCCACACCTTCTTGTCTACCACAAGGATTTCTTCATCTGGGAACTGGTGATTGACATCGTCTGCTTGTGAAGTAGCACATTCTGCCAGGTGTTATGCTATAGCTCTTCCTTTCACTGATTTCTGCAGTACATACTGAATGTCGAATTCTGACAATAACAATAACCACCGTGCTGTTTTATAGGACAAAGCAGGCTTCTCAAGCAGATACTTCAATGGGTCCATTCGACTGATCAAGAGTACTTGGAAAGACATCATGTAATGGCGAAGCTTTTGAGTTGCCCATACCAATGCCACGCATGTCTTTTCCAGAGCACTATAGTTCACTTCATAATCCGTCATTTTCTTGCTGAGGTAGTAGATGGCATTCTCTTTCAAAGATTCTTCAAGATATTGAGCTAACATAGCTCCCATCGCGGTTTCGGTGACAGTTAAGTAGAGTAATAATTGTTCACCTTGTCGCGGGGGAACCAATATTAGTGGATTGCTCAAATACCTTTTGATGGTATCAAATGCCTCTTGACATTCCTCATTCCACTTAGTCGGTACATCTTTCTTTAGTAGCTTGAAAATCAGCTCGCAGATAGTCGTCAACTGAGCTATGAAACGGCTGATAAACTGAATCATTCCTAGGAATCCTCGAATTTCTTTTTCTGTCTTTGGTGGTTGCATTTCCATGATGGCTTTGATTTTCCCCGGATCTACTTCTATCCCTCTCTGTGTGATCATAAAACCAAGCAGCTTTCCAGCAGTCATTCCAAAGGCACATTTCTGAGGGTTCAGACGCAGCTTGTACTTGATAATTCTTTCAAAGAATTTCTTCAAAGCAGCTAAATGTCCTTCCCTATCCACAGACTTCACGATCATATCATCTACGTACACTTCCACCTCCTTGTGAATCAAATCATGCAGCAGTGTGGTAGCCATCCTTTGGTATGTCGTGCCAGCATTCTTAAGGCCAAAGGGCATAACCAGATAACAAAATGTCCCCCATTGTGTGATGAAGGCTGTCTTTTCCATATCTTGGGAAGCCATCTTGATCTGATTATAACCCGAAAAGCCATCCATAAAAGATAAGAGTGCATGGCCAGTAGTGTTGTCGACCAATACATCTATATGAGGCAGAGGGATATCATCCTTAGGACACGCCTTATTGAGATCTCTGAAATCAACACACATTCGTACTTTCCCGTCCTTCTTAGGCACTGGAACGATGTTAGCTAACCATTCTGGGTATTCCACTACTTGCAAAAATCCGGCATTCATCTGCTTGATCACCTCATCCTTAATCTTCAAGGCCCATTTTGGCTTCATTCTCCGCAGCTTCTGCTTGACTGGCTTCATGTTCGGATCAGTGGGGATGAAGTGCTGCACAATGTCGGGATCAATGCCTGGCATATCTTGGTATGACCATGCGAAAGCTTCAATGTTCTCTTTCAAAACCTCTACCAATGATTCTCTCTCTTGTGGCGACAGTGTTGATCCAATTTTAATTATTTTAGGTGATTCCTCCGTCCCTAAATTGATTGAAATTAATTCATCCATGTTAGGTTGAGCGTGCCCCTTTCCATATTGCTCATCGAGCTCATGAGGAACATCCTCACGCGGGTCTATATTCATGCCATACAAATCCAATGATGATAAAAAAGACACTGCAAGAGAGATGAGAAGAGAATGAATATTTCTTTTATTAATTGAAAGTTGAATAATAGAACACAGAAGATGAAACAAACTGACACTCGTACCCCCTTAAATGAGGTTGAGGTTTTTTATTGAAAATAAAGAAATCCTACACTATTACAAAGAAAGCATGGAAATCCTATTCTACTGAAGACACCTACAAATTATCATCAGATGGAAGTGACTCGATCCCCTCACAATCATGGATGAAAGGACAATCTTCTAAGCCCCAGTTTGATAAGGGTGGAGTTGTAGGTTCAATTGGATAGATCGCCCCGACTTCATAAGTATGCAATTCGAGACACAGAACCGCCTGCTCGAACATATCTGTCATGGCACCAGCATCAAGGTCTTCAACCCAATCCTTTTCTTTCTTACAAGTCTCACTAGTAACAGAATCATCGATCACTGAAGTAGTAAGAGAACACCATTCATCACTGAAGAAAATCTCAAACCCAGGTACAATGATCTTCTGATCCTCAAGGTAGCACGGTTCAGGGAAGCCACAATATGGAAAGTCATCACCCTCCTTGAAGAAATCCCCATTCAAGGTTGGTCTGTATGGCTCAAGGGTTGAATCAGGGGTTCGTCCTTTCGCCCTCGCGGATCCTTTCTCTTTCTTCTTTTGGACCATTTTCTTCTTATCTTCCTTAGTGGGTTGATAGCCTAGCCCATAAGGATAGATAGCAGACGGGTACTTCAAAACTTCAGCGATGCCTTGCAACCTTCGGCCCAATCCCATTCCAGGGAAAAATCCCATTCCTTTCATGATCTGTCCTACGTGCAGATTCCCATGAGGATTATAATCAAGAGGTATCAACTCCTTCTGCTCGGGCTCTCCTTTAATAGCCTGTACATACTCGAACCCTGACAGTAACACTTCTGACGACTCCTGGCTGATCTCACAGATTGGCACTCGACTATTTCGGTTCATTTCCATATCTCCCTTCAAAGTGACCACTGATCCCTGGTGTGGAAACTTGATTTTCTGGTGAAGTGATGACGGTACAGCCCTGGTCGGATGAATCCACGGTCTTCCCAAAAGCAGATTAAAACTGGCTGGCACATCTAGGATCTGAAAATCAACATTGAATTCAACTGGCCCAATAACAACTGGAAGAGTCACCATTCCCACAACTTCTCTGCGAGTGTTGTCATAAGCCCTGACAGTTTGTCCTGATGGCGAAAACTCAGATGGTTCAATCCCCAATGCAGTAGTAGTACTGAGTGGACATACATTCAATGCTGATCCGTTGTCAACTAAAACTGAGGGAACCCTTTTTCCCAAAATATCCACAGTGATGTACAGAGCTTGCAGATGATTACTCCCACTCTCGGGTAAGTCAGATTCAGTAAATGAGATGGACGGTCCATGATGAACCGGATTTACTAAACCTACCAAACCCTCAGGGGACGTATCAATAGGAACCTGCACTTGATTCAACAACCGAAGCACCGTCTGTCTATGTTTTTGTGAAGCCATCAGCAATCCCCAAATGGTAATGTTAGCCTGTGTTCTATTCAACTGTTTCAGTATCTTTTCCTCTTCTTCTATAACATCTGATCGCTGACCCTTCTCTAATTCCCCCAACGGATTACTGGCTTCCAAATGAGCTGGCTTGAAATGGCGTCCGCCTCGAGTCAGATGGTCTACTTTCTCATCACTAGCCCACAGATTCTCTATGGTCTCAGATGTGCTCATGAGATCCTCCCATTCAATCATACTGATCAAATCACTGTCTTCCCCGGTGATCTTCACGACTGAAGAGGTTCCATTCTCAAACTGTTTCTTCATGGTATCCTGACTCAACCCTTCGGGTGAAGAAGGAATATCTGGTTCAACTTCTGCAGGTAAATTATCCCACCCCGTTGGAATGATAGGTTCATCAGAAATCTTTCTTGATGAATAGAGCACATAATAATCAAATTTGCCGCTCGATTCTCCTAACAATCCGACCTCCGGGTCTCCTGCTAGATACCTCTCTTTCAACTGACGTTGAGAATTCCCACTCCCAGGAGCTTCTTCGAGAACTTCAGGTTGCTCAGGTTCTTCATACTGATACAACTCTCCATCATCAAGTAAATCTTGAACCAATTTCCCTAAAACTCTGCAATTCTCCGTGTCATGCCCGAAGATGTTGTGATACCGGCAAAAAGGCTTATGGAAGCGGGGTATGAGTGGGGTAATGAGGCCTTGGGACCGGGCTTGGTAAAAGGCTTCGGTTAAAGTAGTTTTGAGTGGGACATATGGGCGGAGTGGGTGACGAATTTTTGGGTCGTCGAGGCCCAGGGCATTGATTTGAACTGGTGGCGGTACAACATGGGTTGGGAGAGGGTTACTGGTGACATTTGGTTGACTTGGTGGATTTGGTGGGGCAATGACTTTCTTGTCAATGAGGTCTTGGATATCATGGCGAAGGCGCATGCATTGGTTGGTGTGATGGCCCTTAGATTGGTGGAACTGACAATGCTCATTTTCTTTAAAATTTCTGGGCAAATAATCTGGAAGAGGCCGGGGTTCCAAAGGGGTAATGAGACCACGTGCCTTCAATTTCTCAAGGACACGTTCTAGGGACATGTATAGATTGGTGAACTGGCGGGTCGGCTCTCTAGCTTGGAATGGGCGGTTTGGTTGGGTAGCTTGAATAGGTTGGGCAATGGCATTGACTTCAGGGTTGGGTTTGCGGTTGAGAGGTGGTTGGCGGTTTCTGAAGGGTTCTTCGGCCTTGAGAGCCCCGCTAGCCAGAGCATCTTCAACTTGAGTACCGGCAATAACAAGGGCTTTGAAGTTAGGGAAATACTGCTAGAACAAGTACTTGTTGTAAATGGGCAAGAGACTCTTCAGCAACATCTGAGCCAACAACTCATCATCGGCTCCACGAGGTTGCATCGCCCTCACATACATCTTCAAATGGGTTTTAGGGCAACCCATCCCATCAAACTTCTCTAATTCCGGCATCTTAAAACTGAACGGCATACGGGCCTTGGGGAACAGTGAAAAAGATGTCACATCAACCATGTCATCAGACCGACGCATCCCCTTCAGGGCTTTCTCTAAGGCTTCAACCTTACTCGACAACAGGATCGGATCCCCAGAGAGGAATCTAGATCCACTGGGCTCGCCATCCAGATTGATGGGCTTAGACTTGGCTCCTGCCTGGGCCTTGGCACTGTCGTCAACTTGGGCTGGAATAGGTGGATCAGAGGTACTCTTCGGGTTCTTTAAGTGGGCCTCCCTATCCTGATCTGTACTGGTCTGTTTATCTTGGGACATTTTCTTAATCTGTTCAGTCTCACGGGCCAGGGCATCAATTCGGTCCATGATAGCATTCAACACTGTAGCAGTAGTACTGGATTCTCCGTCAGTCATTGTGGGTGTGGTTGGGGGTTCGATACTGAAAAGACGCCCTCTAGAATCATGACGCCAGGCCAGAATTCTACACCATGAAATGGGCTTTTTTTTAGAAAAACGGAAGAGTCCATGATGCTCAAAACCTATCGACAGACTATCAAAGAGGTGCTATCCAAATAGAAAGAAAGAGGAAGGAGAAAACTGTCCTATCATAATTCTGATTCACTTCCCTATTTCACAAGGGCATTTCCTTAGAAATTAGGAAAAAAATCGAAATCACCGATAGGGAAATAAAACATGACTGACAAAACAGGGCTCAAAGAGCAATACTAATGACCAGTCCTTCATTCTTGGGATACTTTCCTTTGAATCGAAGGTCTTAGTCAAAACAAGCCAAAACAACCTAATCACAGAAAAAGGTATGTACCTTTAGAATATTCTCTTCCATCCTCAAAATAGTCCTTTCATTCTAAGGACCAAAATCCTTAAAATAAAGGGCCTATATTAAAAATATCAAAGTTTATCTAAGGGTACATATCCCTAGGTTCTAGCATTCACAAACAAGGCTCATATCAAATTGGGACAATTTCGGCAGCATAACGACGCAATTATGTGCTAAAAGAAATTTGGCAGCATAACGGCATAGGTATGTGTCAAGGGAAAATTTCGACAGCATAACGGTACAGTTAAATACCAAAAAGGAATTTCGGCAGCATAACAGTACAATTGTGTGTCGAAATTTCGGCAGCATAACAGGTGTGTGCAAGCACTGTGGGGTAGAGTGTCTTACAGGCTGTCTACATGGACTAATGCAAAGGGTAGGTTCAAAGGTTCCTATTGCAGACCAATCCATATACCTAACCACATGTGACACATGGCGTGCCGCGTGGGTCAAACAGTACTGATTGGTCATTGATATACCCCGAAGGGTACTTGACAATAGGTTGATGGCTTCGTCATGATTGCCCTAGTGTCGAGTGGAGACAGGGATCAAGACTAGACCATCGTTTGGCAAGGCAACATCGTCTTATCAAACAATGACATGCAGCTAATATAACTAAAATGATATGCCGTCACACAAATGCAAGTGATTGATTTTAATTAATTTAAGAAATTAAATAGCCCAATTAAATCTATGAAGTTTAGCCCTCGAAGTCCCCAGCGGAGTCGCTAGTTCTGTAGACCAGCCTCGTGGCGTGGCCTTGATGGTGTGAGTCCACATCATCACCGGGCGATGTGATTAGGGGGGGTTTAGAAATCAAACAAAGGAGTCGCCACCTTATTTTTAAGGAATAAGGAAACCATAAAAATATTTTATTTTCAATAAAACAAACTCCATTAATGGAAAAGCAGTCTACAAACCAGAGTTGGATCCGGGGGCTAGGTTACGACGTGGGAAGGTTCCAAGCTTTCACTTGTAGGCACCCACGTCGCCCTAATTAAAGGACTTCTAATTTATTTGGGCTATTTAAATTTCTTATTACAAACAATCCTAAATAATCTAATCAACCAATAAAATAGTGATATAAATGCATTATCTATATTAGTTATATTAATAATAATAAAAAATATACAAACAAACCCTAAGAACCTAGAATACCCTACGGGCATCCTAGGGCGGACTTAAGCCCTATTAGCGCCTACGTAACTTACTAGTATATCACCGAGCAAGTATCAAAGTCCACGTAGTTCGACTACCCTAGGACTCTCCTATTGTAATCGATCACATCATCAAAGGTATTCAACCTAATTCAAGACTCTAACTTCGAGAGTTTTTATTCTTTCAAAAATCATTTATTTGAAATCATTTCAAATTAAAAGATATTCATAAAATCCAAATATTCCAAATAATTATTATCTTTAGAATTCAATTCAAATTGAAAATCTTTTTCAAAGATATTTCAAGAAAACAAATCATATTGAGAGGAATTTCATTCCAAAATAAAAATCTTTAAAACATTTCAAATCTTTTTGAAAATCATTTAATAATCAAATATCTCATAAAATCATGTTTATTTCATAAACATTGCATCAAAAATCTTTTAGGAAATCTCTCGAAGATCGACTCTTAAATTGATTAAAATACTCAAATCTGAGTATGACTTTTACAACAAAAGACAGTCCTAGGGAAGGTCAAGTGATCTTCCTAGCCTAGGGTCTCTAACTAGCCCTAAAGTTTATCTAGAAACCTAAAAATACTAATGCAATACTTGCTGAAATTTAAACAAATAAGCATGTAATCAATTCTAAAAATGCATGAAAATGCCCCTAAATGCACACTAATTAATCTATGTGAACCTAAACATATTTCTAAGTTGGATTTGGCCTTAAAATGATTTTTAGAATAAATTTAAGGACATAAACAAATCTGGACAGATTTGAATATGTACCTTAAATTACTCTAAAAACCATGAAAACAAAGAATAAAAAATGTGAAAAATGTCCTAGCATGCTTTCTACATGAATATTTTAAATTACTATGCAAAAACATGTCAAAAATTACACCAAAATATGCTTAAACGATTGATTTAAACACAAGGGAAGGATCTCACCTTTGCACGCTCCCTCGTACACATTTTATACATCCAAACCATCAAATTGATATCACAAGGGAAGGATCTTACCTTTGCACGCTCCCTCGTCCACATTTTTTATATTCAAACAATCAAATCCATGGCGAGTGTTTAAATAATCATAAAAGCATAAACAAAAAGACTCAAGACTCATCACATATTAAAATAACATATTGACGTACTCATATTACCATTAAAATCACCAATCAATTATCATGAGATTCAAATAACAACATGAATATATCAACATTTACTTTAAACATGCTTACACATAAAATAACAACAAATCTAACACTACTCATGCATGCATACATAAAATCACGACAAAACTAATTAATCCTAAACATGCATACTAACAAAAATCACAACAATGCTAACCTAATCATACACATCAACCCTAATATGCATATTCACATAAAATAATAACTAAGCTAAACAACCCTAAACATGCATTCTAACATAAATCATAACTAAACTACACTAATCATACACCTTAACCCTAATCACATAAAATCACATAAAATAATAATATAGCTAACCCTAACATGCATTTAATCATAATAAAAAGACACCCTAATATGCTTACTAACATGCAATCATAATAAAACTACATTAACCCTAATCATCCATTCTAACACAAAATCTCAATAAGGTTAACTAATCCTAAGCATACATACTAACATAAAATCATAACAAAACTAAACCTAATCATGCATGCTCACATAAAATAACACCAATGCTAACCTTAATCATACATATGACATGAAATAACAATGAAACTAACCCTATCATGTTAAACATTCTCATAGCCAAATGAAAAAGAAAAGAGAATCCATCTCATATGAAATCAAGAAGACTTACATCATATCATCATAGAGTTATGTAAGAAATCATGAAAAATGAAAACCAAGGTTAAGGATTTACCCTTCGATCTCCTTCTTGGCTACCCTTCTTCAAGCTCCTAGCCTTGAGTTCTTACCCCTTTCAATGGTGTAAGAATGAAGAGCCAAAAAATCTGTAGCCTCCTTCTCCAAAAACCCTAAAATTCTCCTCCTCCTCTCTCAAACTTCATAGTGCAGTATATATAGAGCTAGGGTTCAAATCCTTGAATGGTTAGGATTTAATTCTCTAAAACTGATCCTAGGGTTTAGAACAATTCCTCCTAGGGTTTGCAAGCTGAACCAAGTTCGAATTTATTCCAAAAAAACGAACCAAATCGGCCAAAACAAGTGGGAAAGTTTCAAACATGCCAAAATTACAAAATGGGCTCGAGCATGCTGGTGACCGTCCAAGGGCTGGACAGTTGGCCGTCCTGGCTGGACGGTTGGCCGTCCTAGCTAGGACGGTCACTAAGCTGACCTCCCATATTTTCTTCCCCAAATTTTAGGGTTTTCATATTTTGGCCATATTTTGGTCAAATTTGATCCAAATCCGATGGTTCAGGGCTCAAAACGACCGTGTTTTGATCCTCCACATTTTTAGAATGTTTTTGGGTTAAAATCAATTGACCATGGTTAAGGGTTTTAGCAAAAAGCTAGCCAATTGACCCGGTTGTGCCAAAATTGGTCATATGACCATTCTTTGTTTTGTAAAATTGATCAATTAGGCTTGAACCACTTCTAAAAACATGGTTTTAATATGAAATTGGTACTTGAAAACATGTTTTGAAAATCTTTCATTTTGGTAAAAATGACCAATTCATAGTCGATTTGAACAAAACCCTAATTCAGCTCATTCTTACCCGTGTGTTCGATTTTGGGCGAATCCATCCCAACCATTCAAAGGCTCAATTGGCACTCCAAATACACTCCCCACATCCATATAAACCTCATGAGACAATCCGTTTCGAATTCGGAGGTCATTCGGAAATTATACGAGAAAAAGGACGAAAATGCCCTTCAAGTCGCAAAAACCCTAATTACCTATCGAGCTCTCATCAGAATGCTATGAAAATTTACAGGGATGTTCTAAAACACCTCAAAAGTCAAATGCAATACAAATGGGTTGATTCCAATCCAAATGTACACATGAAATAATGAATTGTCCTTTTCCTCAGAAAAGGGCAATTTGGGCAATTTGGTCTTTACAAGGCCAATTCCTCACCAAATGATCAGCTGTTCTAGTTAATCATTTGCATGAACATATGGTGGAAATAATTGGTAAAAATGGGGTGTCCACACCACTTGATAATGATTGATATTTCGTGCTATCGTTGTGTCAGAGGCATATTAGCCTAAGTACAACGTATTATTGGCTGTCGTTGTGCCGGGGGCGTATTAGCCTGAGAACAACGTGATATTGGCTGTCGTTGTGCTGGGGGCATATTAGCCTGAGAACAACGTCTTGATATACATCTTGTGAGCTTGGTCTTCGAAATAATGGGTATTACATTGCATTTGTAACTGAACTAAACTCACACAATTTTTCTTATATTGAATTATGAACTGGATATAAATTGCTTATAGGTATACTTTTCACTGAAAGGCCATCCAGGTTTGTAATTGCTTTATTTGCCGTTTCATAAACATTATGGAAATTCCGTTTATTGGAAATTTTTTTATGTATCATTATATTATTGTTATTTGTAGAGGTTATCTTATTCCTACTGAGCACGATAAAGCTCACCCCTGCTTTTTGCAGTAGATTTTAGGTTGGCATGGGGATGCATTCGTGGCTTGAAACAAGCCTCTGTTCGAGGATTGTTGGGAAGCTACATAGTAGGTTCTGCATTGGGTTGCATTTTCTCGAGGCGTCTATTATTTCTATCTTTTTTAATTACTGGGATTTGTCACTGTTTGTGGCATAACCTATTTGCTAGGGATGTTGGCATTATTATTATTATTATTATTGATTTATTATTAATATATATGTCGTTTGGGACATTTGAATGAGCATGACATTTCACATTATAAAACTTATATATGTATTTTCTTGACTCTCGTGAGGATATACGAATGAGCAGGTCAGGTTGTACCTCTATCTTGACACGTGTTGACCTATCCGGAAGGGTCGGTACGGATGTTAGGTTGGGGCGTTTCAAGCTAGCTATAGATTCCTTGACCATGGAATTCATGGTAATACGCGTTTTTTAAATATATATTGTGTGGAATCTTCCTAAAGGTTAGACTTGTATAAATGCTATTTTTTTTTTTAAAAAAAAAAAAA